>PVKS010002053.1:0-125511 GCA_004027875.1 Aplodontia rufa | reverse complement strand
CTCTTTTTTTTTTTTTTCCTATTATTTATTTATTTTTATTAGATGGATATAGAGATACAATTGAGGGGGAAACATTATCAAACATTCAAGAACCATTGTACATATACTTAGTTATCCAGGGCTAATGCCATATCATGGATGCCCAGCTTGGGTTCCTCTGTTGTTGTTTCCCCCAGAAGAACTCCTGAGTTAAATGGATATCTCGTGGAGGTCAGAGATCTCCTTCTGAGATGATTCCCCCATATTCCCACCCTCCAGTCTCCTAGGAGTTCTTCCTGCACCCTTCCCCCTTCTTGTCCCCCTCCCTATGCCTCCAAGTGTCCTAGGGAGTTGTCTCCCTGTTGCATTGAGAATCATACAATTTGAAGTTATTGTTAGCGTAGCCGTCTAACATACTGCTTCCCCATATATTCTCGCTTCCACAGATGAGAGAAACCATTCGGCCCTTGAGTTTCTGAGATTGGGATACTTCACTGAGCATAATTCTTTCCATCTCCATCCATTTGGCTGTAAAAGCCATATTGTCTTCTCTAATGGCCGAGTAGTATTCCATCGTATGTAAGTACCAAAGTTTTTGTTTCCACTCATCGAGTGAGGGGCATCTGCAACCCAGGGACTCTTGCATACTAAGCAGGCACTCTGCCACATCCCCAGCCCTGCTGATGTGGTTTATACATGGCTTCTCATTTCCTTCCTCGTATACCAACTTCTCCTGCCATCTCTCTCAGGGCCACAAATGGCAGTTTCATCTCACCACAGTAGCCAGACGGATTTTGCTAATTCAAAAGTCAGATCAAGTATGATTGTTCAACAAATAAATTTCTCAATTAAAAAAAAAGTCAGATCATACTCTTCTCTGCTGATAAACATTCCAATGGCTTCCCACCTCACTCAAAGCAAAAGCCGTATGCGACACATTGATTTCAGTCACATGGCCTTCCTGCTAGTCTTAAAACTCTCCTTTGCATGTTCTGTCGCCCTGCTCTGGGATTCTCTTCCCTAGATATCTGCGTAGCCTGCTTCTCACCTCCCTCAAGTCTACAAATCTGTCATATTTTCAGTGAGCGTCTTCCTGCTTACCCTGTAGTTCCTCTCCTACTTGATGTTCCTTAATCCCTGGCCTTTTATTTTTCTTCCAAGCTTTTGGCACTACTTGACAAACTATTGAACCAATTAATTTTGGTTACTAGAATGTAAGCCCCCCAAAGCCAGCAGTTATTTGGGGGAATAAGAGGCTCCAGTTCATTCACTGCTATAGCTCTAGCACCTGGTGCTTAGCAGGTCTCCACAAATAAAAAAAAAATTGAATGAATGAGAAATGAAACTACTTTGCTCCCTGGCAGGTATCTATTTCAGCCCCGCAATGCCTCATTTTGTCCTGATTTGCAGAGCAGATCATTTTTATCTTGGTCACAGGGTCATTCTTCCCAAGTATGGTACTGCTGTTCATCATCACTGCTTCTTTACCTGAGCCCAGTTTCCATCCCACAAGTGCCCCCAAAAGCCAAAAGCTTGGGTGACGAGCCGTGGTCATGCTCATCCTGACCTCTGTGAATGAACAGGGACTTTTGTGTAGGCGCCACGCCGACTTCTCCTTAAGACCCTGCCTTCATACACTACACTCTCTCAGTCCTAGAAGTTCACCAGGAGTGGAAGGTCACCCTCTGAACTTATTGAATATTAATAATTATTCAAATGCAGCTGGTTGTACAGGAAATGTTCAACCAGCAATGAAACGAAGGTGAATTGGTATGAGACAGGAAGCCTGTACTGACTCCTCCTTCCGCTTCTCAAAATGGGGTAAATGTCCTCCAAAGATCCCCCGGGATTCTGGGTTGAAGTGACCCAAATTTGTAATTTGTCATTTATCAAAGTTTCTGCTTGAGTACTTTAATAATTGCATCATCCTTCACAATTTCTTTAGGGGTGGGTAATGTTGATTAAAAATGAAGCATGCTCTTTTATTTGGCAACGGGGGAAACAGTTCTGTGGAGAGGGTTGGTGACTTTTCAAGGACAGTGGCACCCCAATCAGTTCTCTCCCTTGTATCGAGGGACAGTCATGCTCATGTTTGTCTACCTCAAATGTCTCAGATAGTCTCTGGTGGGGTGTGTCATCATGAAAGTTCCCATTATTGAGAGAAAGAAAGAGAAGTGAGACTCACCCACTCTGCTCTGACCCCAAGGCTGAGAGCAGTACAGGCAGAACTGGGAAGAACTTTAGAAGTGGCAACTGGGTCCTAGCTGCAACGGTCCTTAGAGGTCATCCAGAGCAAACTTTGAGGTCATCTGCACTTAAAGAAGATGAGGTGTAGAGAGATTATGTGACTCTGGGACCTCTGACATCTGGGGTGTTAGTGACTGGGAAGGAGCCAGAATTCTCCTTCCTGGAGTCTCCACATACTGGTATGTCCAGGGTCCTTAAAAGACCTCAGTAAAGCTGGGTGAGGTGGTGCACGCTGTAATCCCACCTACTCTAGAGGCTGAGACAGGATGATGGCAAGTCCAAGGTGAGCTTGGGAAACTTAGAAAGACACTGTCTCAGAATAAAATGAAAAGGGCCCAGGGCTGGAGCAGTGGCTCAGCGGTTGGAGCACTTGCCTGGCAAGCATGAGAACCCGGGTTCAAACCCCAGCACCACGTACACAACTAAGTGTTGGAGCAACAAAGGCCATGTGAAAAACTCAATAAAGTTGTTTCTCTCTTTCTCTGACTCTCTCACTGTCCCTCTCTCTTTAAAAAAAAAATCAATTCTCTCTTCATCTCCCCACCACCAACTTGCTCTCTCTTTGAAAGAAAAAAGGAAAGAAAGAAAGAAAGAGAGAAAGAAAAGGTCCTGGGCTGTAGTTCAGTGATAGAGTGTCCCTGGGTTCAATTCCCCCAATTGAAAAAATAAACAAAATACCACCTTGGTGACCTGCTGGTGTCACACCCTCATGTTCCAGATGAGAAAACAGACTCATAAGGCAGAAAGAGCAACGAGGCCATGGAATACTTAGGAGGCCAAAGAATATACTTAAAATGGACCTTTGTCCTTTTGGCTTCTCTTGAATTTATACAAGCCAGGCTGTCATTTTTTTTTTCTTGGAGCAACTTATACATCGATTTTGTGTAATCCCTCAGGAAATGGCCCTGTGAACTTGAGAAAACAAATGCTCAAATTCACTGAACCAAGTTAGTTTCTGGTACTGTCCTTCCTGTTCCCCTCCAGTGTTTCTGTGCAGAACGAGGGTCAGTTTGGTCAGTGTAGGGGGAAAGGTGCAGTGGACTCCCCCAGAGCCATATCCTACCTAGCATGGAGAAAAGAGGACCCTCTGACCCAGATCCGCCTCCCCAAAGCAGACTATCCCAGTGGTCTTGACATACAGTAGGTGCCCAGCAGTTCTGTGTTGGACTACCCCTCAGGCACCATGCTGGAAACCTTGTGGATTGTCAACTTCACTACAGACCAGTGTCAAGTGCATCGTCACCCAGCTGCTCCATGCTGACTTACTCTTGAAATTGTGTGAAAATTAAGACACATGGCTGTGATTTTTGGTTTCCCACTCGAGGGCCTTGAAATCTCATTGCAAGCCAGATCTATCACACAGGACACACCCTGGCAGAACTCAAGACCTTTCCAGTAAGATACAATTGCTCTGAGGGAACTCAGAAGCAGTCTCTCTTCATCATTGGGCCAATGTAACAGCAACAACAATAACAAGTGCCTTTCTTTGAGCAGTTATTGTGGTTACTACTGGGAACACTCTAAGCACTTCACAGGTATTGTCTCAAAATGACCCTGCTAGCTTGGCACCAATATTATCTCCTTGCCCAAGGTCATATAGCTCTAGGCGGAAAGCCAGAATGTGAATCCAGGCTCTTATTACTCCAAAGCTATGTGCTTAGTGTTGACATCCACACCCCGTACTCAGCCTCCTGTCCCACCCCAGTCTTCTGTGTGCACAAGGCTTCTTCAGTTACCACTGCACGTAGTAAGCTCTCTCTCCACATCATCCAGTCAACAGGTTCTGATCCAGATCAGTAGTTCTCAATGGCACCCTCCATATCATAGGGAGTCTAGATGAATGGAAGAGAGAGGAGAATTGCTCACAGTCTCTGGTCCGTTTGCTTCCGCCCAGCTGCAGATGAGGGATGCAAGTGAAACCTGTCCCAACATCAGTCAGGTGGAAAACATGAAAACCATGTTTCAGGTCACTCCCAATTGCTCTACACGGCCAGCGTGCTTTCCTGTGTCCAACCTTGCTCTCTTGACATCTGTCTTACATGCTAGGGATAAATCATCTCTGAAGCTCGGGTAGTCAACTTTTCTTGGTTTATCAGGAGCTCCGGCTCCTCAGGGTACCCCCAGTTCCTCAGCCAGTGGTTTTCCCCAAGGCCTGTTTAGACAACGTATGAGCCAGATCACTGCCCCGCCTTGTGGCCATGCCTGGGAATTGCAGCTCTCCTGCTCATAAGGACAGCTGGCCCCCCAGTGTCATCATGCTTCGTCCTGATTCTACTCCAGATCGCTCTCCTATTCTCGTTCAGTCTCCCAGAGTGGAAAAATTTAAGTTGATAAGCCAACTCGATTCCCTCAAATCAGCACTATCCATTGAAATTAAGATCACCCAGGTATCACTACTACTACCCCCACAACTGCTAGTGCTGTTGCCGCTACTGTCAGAGGCTTACTGTGCGCTTGGCTCCGGGTGTTTTACTTATATTATCTAATTTAATTCTCACAACCACCCTTGAAGTTGGAAATAAACTCGTCCGTATTGTTCAGGTAAGATAACGAAGACTTGGAGAATCCCCATAAATTATCAAAGCTCACACCGTTCATAAGAGGTGAACAGGGATATGAACCCCAATTGCTTGGCATCAGAGCCCATGCACTTAATCGCAGTGTTAAATAGCTTTCCAGTGGGAGGTGCATTGGCTTTGGTGTAAGGGAGACCAGGCTTAGGATTTGCACCTAGCTAGGTAATCAGGCAAGTTAGTACTGGGATTATCTGAATGGGTTTTCACTTGCATACATAAGTTCTTTTGAGGATTAAATGATTTGATGTCTATAAAATTTGTAACAGCCAGGTTCAGTTCTCCGAACTGAAAAAAACAAAACATATAGCAGAAAAGTTACACATAGTGTACCAATGCCCCTGTGGAGCCTCGTAGACATTCTACCCTGCAGCTCTCCTCTGAAAGGGTGAGCCACTCTTCACTGAGGCCATACTTATTAATTATTCATGCATTCATTCATACACCCATTTATTGAACACCTACTATATGCTAAGCCTAGTGCCTGGGCTTGGGGATAAGGAAAGCAGATGTGGTCCCTGGCCTTGAGGCAGATGTCCTTCTGGAGTGTTCTGCATGTCAACTGCAGGAGACACAGGACACAGTTTGGACAGTTGAACACATAGCATCTGGTACATTTGGACAGGGAGGTAAAACAAGGACATCAGCAACTAGACCCAATGAAGATTAAGACAAAAGTCCTAAACTGGGTGTGGAGACAAATACCAGCAACCCCAGCTTGTGAAGAAGCTGAGGCAGGGTGATTGCAAGGTCTAGCCCAGCCCAGGCAACTTAGGGAGATCCTGTCTCAAAACTTCATTTTATTTTGTTTTTTAAAGAGAGAGGCAGAGGGGCTGGAGCAGTGGCTCAGCAGTTATAGTACTTGCCTGGCATGCATGGGGATGTGGGTTTGAACCCCAGCACCACATACACAACAAAGTGTTGGAAAAACAAAAGCCAGATGAAAAAATAAATAAAATTTATTCTCTCTCTCTCTCTCTGTCTCTCTCTCCCTTTCTCTGAGAGAAAAAGAGAATCAGTTTTATTCATAAATTTGGCCTTTGTTTCTCCGACACTTAGCTGTGTATGTGGTGTTGGAGTTTGAACCCAGAGCCTTGCACATGCTAGGCAAGCACTCCAACCTCTGAGCCACCACTCCAGCCCCATAAACTTTCAAAAAAAAATTATCGAGGGCTGGAGCGGTGGTAGCACCATGTACACAGTGAAGTTTCAGAGCAACAAAAGTCACATGAAAAACTAAATAAAATTTATTCTCTCTCTCTCTCTCTCTCTCTCTCTCTCTCTCTCTCTCACTGTCCCTCTTTCTTCAAAAAAAAAAAATTATTGAAATAAAAAAAGTCCTGAGGCTGGAGAGGTGGCTCAGCAGTAGAGTGCTTGCCTGGGTGAATCCTCAGCACTGCATATACAACCAAGTGTTGGGAAAAAAAAAAACAGATGAAAAAATAAAATTGACTCTCTCTCTCTCTCTCTCTCAAAAAAAAAAAAAGTCGTAAGAGATGGGGGAATGGATAGTCAAAAGGGAGAAAACTCCCACCAAAGGAAAGAGAAATCCTAAAAAGCTTAGTGGTGTCTTCATTTCACAGACAAAAAAGCTGAGGCTCAGGGATATTCAGTGTCTTACATAGTTACTGAAAGCAGAAATCAGAATGCAGAACTGGGCTCATTGCGTTCCAAAGGCCACATTCCGTCACAGGGCATGCTGCTTCTTTCTTATACTCACTGGGTCAGGAGGCCCAGTGAACTTTCAACTCAGATCTGATGATGCAGGTGAGGGGGCTGTGTCCTCCACATAAAGGAGGCAGCACTTAATGCCACCCAGGGTATTGAGAGGAACAGGCCAAAAAAAGGGCCTTTGGACTGTGTGGCAATGTGGAAGCCTGCCGGGTACAGCAACTGGTGTCAGGCAGACCCGAGCCTGCATCTCTTTTGGGCAAGTTTTAAACCTCTTTAAGCCTCTGTTTTCTCATCTGTAAACCAATAGGATGTCTTAAATCAGTAGAGAAGGACCTCCACAAGGTACAGATATACAGTAAGCACTCAATGCATGTTAGTTACCAGCATCTTTTTGCTAGAGGGGTGCCTAAGACATTTAAGTTTCTTTCCTTCTAGAGCCTGACAAAATCTTGGCTTCAGCACCCTAACCTATACAGTCGAGTGGGCGTTTCATGAACTTATGAATTTTTATAAGGTACTATTTTTGCAATTTCATGCAATGCTTCAGTGAGTTAGACACATCAGCTTCTGACCTTTAGCTGGCTGGCACTTCCCCTCCATTGGACCCCCACATCACCCGTTTTTCTCCCGGGGGGCAAGCTTGTTGGGTGCTCCCCCTCTCTCCTCTGCCATTTGCATTATGACGTCATCATTCCAACATCCTCCCACCTCTACTGAAAACAGACCCGACCAGTGATTCCCTCCTGGGTGACCAGCCATCCCCAGGGGAATTTGTGGTTTCAGCAAGGTGCAGACATCATGAAACCGAGAGAGAAGAACCAGCAGGGTGGAGAAGTTACCCAAAGGTAGGAGAGGGAGAAAAATGTTCATGTGCTTTTGTTAAGCTCATGTCCGTGGGTAGATCAGACCTGTTTCCTCTCTCTAATGCTTGCTCTTTTCTTTCTTTTTTTAAATTTTGAGATAAGGTCTCCCTAAGTTGCTTAGGGGCTCACTAAGTTGCTGAGGCTGGCTTTGAACTTGTGATCTTCCTGCCTCAGCCTCCACAGCTGCTGGGATTATAGGCATGCACCATGTGCCAGGCCTAACGCTCCCTCTTAAGACAATGGTATAACCACATTTAAGGAAATGGAAATAGAATAAAGCCTCTTCCCATTCCTTGTCCCCCAAATGTGTACCCTGTGATCTCCTTCAGTTTTTAAAGATATTTTAATGGGAATTATAATCACTGTGTAGGTTTCAATGGGGCTCTTCTCTTTTCCCTGAATGTTATTTCAGGAAGGCTTTGGGGACATTGCTCCACCTTCTGCATGCTTGTCATGGAAGCTACTGCACCGTAGGCCACTCCTGAGACTCAAGATGCAGAATCTTGGTCCGAAGTCATCCCTGAGGTGAATGGAGCAGGTAGGAAGGCAGAGATATCACAGTCACACAGCCTCAGGTTCCAGCTTTGCTTCTGCCACTTACTACTAATGTGACCTTGACTCTGTTACTGCCTTGTGCTCCAAGCCTCAGTTTCCACATCTGTGAAACCAGGGCTAATACACACGCGACTGAGTTGTTGGGAGGTTGAGAAGTAAAGTGTGTTAAGCTCTGGTCCAGAATTTCTCCAACAAATGGTAGCTGTTATTAGAGGTGTACTGCCAATCACCAATTTTTGAATAGTTCTCAAGAGCACCATAAAGACATCTTTTACAACTTTTCTTCTTTTGTCTTCTCTTTTGGAGGGGACCCCCTGGGAGAGGATTGTGAGTTTTGATATGCATTGTCAATTTGCCTTCTGGGAAAAGGATGCAAATTCACTTAGTCATCGCTAATGTAGCAAGGTGTACGTGATCCTAAGCTTGCAGCCAAAGAAATGGTGGGACTAGTAATGTTAGCAATGCAATTCAGAATTAAGCAGAGTCTTTAGACACAGTAGTTTGTGGAGCTACTGATCTGAAGACAGTATGGAAATAAAGGAAATCAGGCTGGGCAGACTTACAGAGCAGCTACAGGAAGATATTTATGCCCTGGGTGTACTCTGTCGGGGCTCAAGTGTTTGATATGAAAACATGACTCTTTCCAAAATTTTTTTTTCTTGTTTAAAGCCTAAAATGAAATTTCTGCCCAAGACTTGCATTTATATTTAACTCTGTTTATTCATTTCTTTGACCTCTCCCACCTTGAAAATTGTATTATGTTGTTAAAAACAAGTTTCTCTATTCCTCTAACCGTGATTTTTATAATCCATTGAGGCTTGCTTTTTATAACACATGGTTTGCTTGTTTCTGTATTTCCTTTAGCCAATCAGTAAGCCTGGGAGCACAGATTCTGATTTCATATTTGGGGGGCTGTGGAGGAGCTGTGGTATTTTCGTACATACTTCTTGTTTTATCTTGTGTATCTGCAGCGGAGTGAAGAAAGTGCTGAGTCAGGGATGGCTGGATCTGATTGGTGCAAATCGCTACTCCTTCCCCAGATTCTGATGCCTTCCTTCAGCAGTGGAGACCCCGTGCCATGGCGACCACATTGCTGGTGACTGTTAGTTTGCAGATCTTGAGCGTTGATGAATCCCTTCTGAAGTTCTGGTGACAATGTGCTAAGGGGATTTTAATAAAAGGATCCATCTCCACATTTTAATAACGGCTTGTAAAATACCCTCTGGGTAATTTCAGACAAGGTATCTCTTCCCCTTGATAAGCCTTGGTGGATTTAGTCAATTGCTCAGGTGCTTCCCCCCATGAAAAGCCCTCGCCTGCCCTGACCCAGCACTAATGGCCAGGGTTGCTATAATTCCACTGCCCTGGCTGCTCTGCTTCTGACCTTGCCCTTGGGGCCTGTGGATTTTATTTTCTTTTGCTCAGCTTAGCTGCTTTCCTTTGTCAATCTTCTAGAAAGAAAGGATTAAATATTCATATTTGGAGAGCTGGGCCCCCATCGGCACAATTTACATGGCCCTCCTGCCAACATCCTTTTTTGTTCACTTTTAGCCTATTTCATAGAGCCTCTTGGGGAGCTCCTGGTCAGAAGGGGTGCATGCATCCCACTGGGGAACCATGTGGGAACGGGAACCTGTGCAGCTCAGGGCTCGCAGTTTCTCCTGCAGGAAATGACTGTGGCCTAAAGGTCCTAGACAGTGTTAATAGGCCACATTCACTGCCAGTGAGAGAAAAAAGCCCAGGGCGATCTACTTAAATTTACATAAAGGTAGTAATTGAGCCCACCATACGATCCTGCCATTCCACTCCTGGGCATCTTTCCAGGGGATTTAGAATCAGCATGTTATAGCGACACAGCAATATCTATGTTCATAGCAGCACAATTTACCATTGCTAGGCTATGGAAACAACCCAGATGTCCCTCACTGGATGAATGGATCCAAAAACTGTGGTACATTTATACCATGGAATATTACACAGCAATTAGAAACAATGATATTCCAGCCTTTGAAGGTAAATAGATGGCTATGGAAGAAATCATGCTTTGTAAAATCAGCTTAACCAAGAGAACTAATGGTCGATTGTCTCCACTCATCTGTGGAGGTTGGGACTAGACCCTGGCCAGTGAGAAAGTTGGTCTATTATCATATGTTAAATCCAGATAAAATGTAATGCTATACAACATAATCCTTTTTTAGAGATATGGGGGGAAGGGGAAGGGAGGGATAAGGGTGGGTAATTGGGGGGATTCTCCTGGGGGTAATTGTAATATCCAGAATCTATACACAATTGATATTATTTTGTTAAAAACTTGTATGGTTGTTCAAAAATAAAAAATTAAAAAAATAAAAGAAAAAGAAAAAGCAACACCATCACCAGGCGTATGGTGTCAGATAGCGTAGTGAAGATCCTATTCCAAGCAGTGCCAGCTACAGCCATGAAGGTGCCTAGGCAGATGGCCAGCCCTTGCCTGTGCAGTCCCTGCTTTCCCAACACGGGTCCAAGAATTCAGGCATTGACTGCTTTTCTAGGATGGATTGTGGGTATGTGAGAGGACAGAGTCACCTGGCCCGAGACAGCAGGAGACTCCTTGAGGATTCAGAAATAGCACCATCCTGGAGTCTTCCAGTTAATGAGACAGACACGGGCTTTATGTTTGTTTGTTTTTGTTTTGGTAACAATGATTAAACCCAGGGGCGCTTAATCACGGAGCCACATCCCCCCTTTTGTAACTTTTATTTTGAGACAGGCTTTCACTAAGTTGCTTAAGGCCTCACTAATTTGCTGAGGCTGGCTTTGAATTACAATCCTCCTGCCACTACCTCCCAAGTCATTGTGATTCCAGGCATGTGCCACTGTGCCTGGCTTGTTTCTGCTACAAAAATGTGGATTAAGTAAAACAAGAATTTAAAATTTATTTTTCTTTTTTCCCCCAATTCCTTGTTGAGCTAGAAAGAAGAAAGAGAGAGAAAGCAAGCAAAAAGAATGATCTCAGATTCAGATTTGATCTGAATTCTAGAAAGTAAGATTTTGGTACCCAATGAAGGTGCAGAAGAGAAACTCTGAAGGCAGAGTGAAGTGGAGATATAACTTGGATCCTAGAGGTTACTCTGCTCCAGAATGGGAACTAGAAAACTGCCTACCAGTCTAGGGAATCTGCAGAGGATTGATACCCGCTGGACTCTGGGTGGAAAAGTAGACACCCATGTGAAATTGTGAGCCTGACCTACTTACAGTACATAGGGGTGGAACTTAGATGACAATATTCAGATGGGGCAATATGAAAACTAGTTTAAATTCATAAAATCGCTAAGACCACAGAAGAGGCCTATGTGAAACTGCACAAAAGATAATCCCTACTGAGGACAAGCCCGCAATAAAAGTGGGCTGGGGTGTGGCTCAAACGCTTAGCATATGCAAGGTCCTGGATTCAATGCCCAGCTCCACCAAAAAAAAAAAAAAAAAAAGTTACAAACTCTACTGAGAAATGAGGAGCGAGGAGCACATAAGGGAGAATTAACAGAAAACAAATAGCAGTGTCCACCAACTGCAGATAATAGAACATTCTGAGATT
Organism: Aplodontia rufa; assembly: GCA_004027875.1. NCBI lineage: Eukaryota > Metazoa > Chordata > Mammalia > Rodentia > Aplodontiidae > Aplodontia > Aplodontia rufa. The sequence continues at coordinate 114,046 of PVKS010002053.1, read as the reverse complement.
ATAAAATAAACTTCCAAAGATTATTATTATTATTTTTTTTTGTGGTGCTAGGGTTTGAACCTAGGGCCTCATGCATGCCAGGCAAGTGCTCTACCACTGAGCTATGAGCCCTTAAAAGAAAACAAGTTTATTTTGAGACAGAGTCTAAGCTGGAGAGGAACACCTTGAACCTTTGATTCTCCTGCCACAGCCCCACCCCTCCAAGTGGCAAGCACCATAGGACCCAGATCCCAACACACTTCTAATAGACGTTCTGAGAGACTGCCTAGAGAAAATGCACAGAGTGCAATATCGAAAAAAATCCTGGCTTCCAAAATTGAAAAATTATGAGACCTCAGGTTAAAGGAGTGTACTGAGTTCTATGCAGGACAAATAAAAACAACTATACATTTAGATGCATCATAATGAACAAAGTGAGAACCCCCCACCCCCGCCAAAAAAAAAATAAAAAAGGACAGGAGTGAGGTTAAAAGTTATCAGAGGGGCTGCAGAGGTGGAGCTGGAGTGGTGGCTCAGCAGTTATGGTGCTTTCCTGGCATGTTCAAGGACGCAGGTTTGAACCTTAGCACCACATACACAGAGAAGTGTCAGAGCAATGAAAGCCACATGAGAAACTAAATGAAATTGATTTTCTTTCTCTCTTTCACTGTCCCTCTCTCTTAAAAAAAAAAAAAGAAGAAACCAGAGATAAATACAAACACTGACAGAAGACCTCCTATGAGTCATCCAAAATTCCAGAACACAGTGGAAGCAATCTTTTATTTTTCTCACATTTTTTATTGGTGCATTACAGTTGTACATAATGATGGGGTTTGTTATTACTTATCCATACATGCACACAAATATAACAATATAATTTGGCCAATATTCCTCCCTAGCACTAGTGGAAGTAATTTTTAAAGTGAAAAAGAAGACTAAATAAACATCAAGATAGAAATTTGTTCCCAGCTAAGGTATTATTCAAGAGTGATGGCAAAATAATATTTTCAGGCAAAGCATTTATCTGCTACAAACTCTCAATGACAGAACTAAGGATGTACTTCAAGAAGTCAGGAATTAACCCCAGACGAAAGGATGGTATTGCAAGAAGCAAGATGTGCAAAAATACAATAAAATATATACGCAGTGGCTGGGGGTGTAGCCCAGTGGTACAGCACTTGTCTAGATTGTCCCAGGACCTGGTTCTGTTTCTAGTACTCCCCAAAAAACCAACAAAACAAAATAAGAGCTACCTCAAAAAACAACAAAAAGCAAACAACAGCAACAGAAAAAAAATACTGCTATATCTAAATCATCATTGACTACAAAATGTTGAATGTTAGCAGGTTTAAAAATAAGATGAAACTGAAGTTGTAGGATACAATAGGGATTTGGGAGAGACTAAAGTCTTCTAAGGTTTTTATATTCTGAGGAAAGAGGCTGGAGATACTAATTAAGTTCAGACTCATAAAGACAGGTATTTAATATTAACTTTTCAAGCTTTCCTGTTAAAATAATAGAAACAGAACGCAAGGCTTCCAAAATGAAGAAGAATAAAATATGATCAATTTGCTAGAATGGAGAAAGAGAATGAGAGAGAGAAAATTGGAAGAGAAGGAGAAAAGATACAAAATAAAATTTCAAAAACAAGCCCACACTAATATCACTAATCACAGTAAATCTAAATAATTGGAATTGGATGAAACGTTAAATTTCTTCTTTTTGGTAACTGGGATTGAATCTAGTGGCACTTAACCACTGAGCCACATCCCCAGCCCATTTTTATCTTTTATTTTGAGTCAGGGTCTCATTAACTTGCTCTGGGCCTTGCTAAGTTGCTGAGGCTGGTTTTGAACTTGTGATCCTCTTGCCTCAGTCTCTGGAGTCGCTGCGATTACAGACGGGCGCCACCGCGCCTGGATAAAACTTTAAATTTCTGAACACACACTTGATGGCAGGCACTGTGCTATGCACTGGGGGTTCAAAAATAGATAAATGACAATTTTAAGAGGCTCAAGTGTAGCAGGGGGTTGGACTGGGTGGGGACGGGGACAAGCAAATCAATAATGACAATAGGCTAAGTGTAATCATAAAAGGATAGAGTGCTGTGAGGCTGAGAGGAGGGACAAGTAGCAGCCCACCGAGGGTCACAAAGGGCTTTCCAACAATGGTGACCCTTTAGCTGCATCCCGAGCGATTGGCATGAAGACAAAAGAGCCAGGAAGGATGTCCCAGAAAGGGTGGCAGCTTGTGCACACGTGTGAAACATGGCACACTCTGGTCCCCATCTTCTTTTGTTACAGATGAGCAACTTGAAGCCTAGAAAAGGCAAGAAGACTGCCCTAAGGTCACCCAATTTAGAGCAGAGCCAGGATCTGTACGCAAGACTCCGATCTCCTTTACACCCCTCTTTTTCCCGTACCATGGGGCCTTAGGTTCAGTGACAGGATCTCGGCTTATTGTTGCGACTCCGGCCAGCTTTGAAAATGAACTGCGTGGGCACAGGGAGCTGCGGGGAGCGGTCTGTCTCTGGCCTCTCCCAGGCTGGAGCAGAGCCAGGAACTGGGCAGTTTCCGAGCCGAGCTTCCCAGCTCACCCCAAGGAAGCCTCGGCCTCCAACTTCAGCACCGACACTGGGTTTAATCATTAACTTCAAGTTCACAGGGCTGGAGCTGGAATGCACAGGAGCCAGGGCGCTAAGAGAGAGATGGCTGTTGAGGTGGGAAAGGACCAAAGTTTAGAATGGGCTTTTTTCGTTTCTGAATGGAGCTACGCTCTGGGCTTGGGAATAAGGACTTTTGCTGTCACTCTCGATTTTGTTGGAGTTCTCACAACATATTGTTAGTTTGATTTCAGGACTTTCTTTCAATGAGTTTCATAGCAGACTGCTCTGCACCAGCACTCTCTCTGCAGGGTAAGTAGCTGCTCATCCATCTACCCAACTAAACTCATCCTCGGATCCTCCCCAACTTCCCACCGAGGGAAGGACTCTGTCTTTCATCTCAGCAGCCTCAGTACTTAACCCTGGTTAGTGCTCATCGAGTAAATGAGACCCAAACTCTGCCTAAAGGTATCCCAAAGCACACAGGATCTTTTTTTTTTTCTTTTAATTAAAAGAAACGAAAGCTCCTTGTGTTTAAAAAAGTTTAACAGAGGTTCACAAACCTGTTGATATACTCCGTGGTATCATACAATATAGAGTCATGATGTGGTGCCCCCAGTCTAAAAGAGATGGAAAGTTCTTAAGGAGTACGCCATTCTCTCCTTTATCTCCCCTCTACATTCAGATGTCTACATAGCATATTTAAGGTTGCTTCGGCATTCTCAGGAGAGAGGTACTATCCAAGCATGAGACAACATTTATTGAGGAAGCCAAAGCCCTGTAGAGGGCAAATTCCACTGGCATAATAAAGGTAACTGCCCCTTATAATTTCTGAAATATGCAGCCTGCAACTGGCAAGACTGTTGGCGGTAGCATCGTTAAGTTCGGGAATGTATCTTAAAAGGGATTTATGGATTCCATTGAAGAAAATTTCCACCTGGACCTGAGAGTGGTGGTGCACATCTACAATCCCAGCTACCTGGGAGTCTGAAGCAGAGGATTGCAAGTTTGAGGCCAGCCTGGGGAAGTTAGTGAGATCCTGTCTCAAACAAAAACAAAATACTAAAAAGGACTGGGGGTGTAGCTCATTGGTAGAGCAGAGCACCCCTGGGTTCAATCCCCAATTCCAAAAAAAGAAAAAAAGTAAAGAAAACGTCTACTTGGAAGGTGAGGAGCAGTAGGTGTGCAGGAAGGCCTCTTTCTCTTGCCGGAGAACCCATTTCCTGGTCAGTGGACAGTCATATCTTTTTCACAAGGTCTTTGTCTGAATTTGGCATGATGGCACATGAAGTCCTCAGCAGCTAGGAGATGCTGTCACAATGCAAATACCTTCTCTTTTTCGAAACTAAGAATCCTGAGCCTCTGTGGGGTGAGAGATGTGGAGATATATGCTGCTCTGAGAGATCACGTGAGCGATGCCCAATGATTCAGAGCCCTGTGTCGAAGGGAAAGAATCACTCTGCCCATACTGGCTTAAAGTGTCAACATTTGCTTATAGTGTTGGTATAGCCAGTGTTGGAGAATGCTGGGAGAAAAAATTTTCCCATGCAGGAATAGTTGCTCTCCTGGAAAAGCCAGCTTGCCTAGTTGGAGTTGAGCCAAAACCGTTGACTCTCACCCTAGCAAATTCTACATCACCCCATGGCCCCAGACTCCAGGGAAACTGGCCAATGTCAGGGAGCCTCCTTTCGTACAAACCTTTGGAAAGTTTTTCATTTGCAGGTTAGTGATATATGATATAGCCAGCTTGCATTCATCCCATTTTACCTCCTGTAGTTCCCAGAGTTCTGTGCATTCTTTAAAGTCCTAGCACTCAGTGACGGTTATGTTAGGCGATATGTCAATGTAGGAAGGACCCCAGGCTTGGATTCCTCCAGCCACCCACCTACCCTCAGTCTCAGCACCAATTTAGAGCAAATTGCTTCTGCAATTTGAAGAAGACTGAGCTGTTCTGGACATGTGATTTCTTCCCCCCTTCCTTTTCATCTCTCTCCCCTGCCCTGAAAACTGAAATGAAATGAGAGGTAAATTTCCAAGGGAGATCCTCTCCTGAGGCAAATTTCCTGTCTTTGCTTAGGGGCACGGAGACCCTGAGTGGGGAGGCCAGTTGCAGGGCACTCTCCCAGAACCAGCCCTGGGGTGACAGGTGCAGGCTGGATGGATTCCCTGTGGATGGGGGCAGGGAATGAAATGAAGAGGAGGAAGAAGGACTGTAAGAGAACCCAAGAGCTTCCCCTCTTCCTCCACCTCACCCAAACCTGAAACTGTCTTCTTCACCAAACCAGAGAGAAGGAGAGGGAGAGAGTGGGAGAAAGATATGGGGAGGGGGAAATCAAAGAAAATTGCAAAAGTCAATGGCCTGGAACCAGAGGCAGCTCAGCAACTGCAGTGTGACTTTGATTCCCCTATCATAACCCCGAATTAAAAATTCAGGCAATTATCTGCATGGCTTCCTTCTGATTAGAACGAGCCGGAGCCTCATTAATGCACCAGCACAGAGGAAAGCCATTAGGGTCTGTGAAATGGAATGTTTCTCTGAGAACAGGTTCCGCTTGATGTAGAATACCCAGCAGAAAGAAATTTCACACATTTTTGAGCTCAGAGTCACAGGACGGCACCCTGCTTCAGGGCTACAGTCTGGGCCTCAGTCGTCCCCTCTTAGCAGACTCTGGGTGAAAGCCACCTTTATTTCCCAGCCTCCCTCTGGCACCTCCACCCACTGCTGTCGTGTGGAGGAAGGGTGAGGGAGTTGAGGGGCTGCCCCCTTGCTTGGTCCCAAGACATGGAGTCAGCCTGGATGCCCAGCCTCAAAGTCCCCTGAGAAATGAGGAGCATTGGAACTTCCTGGGAATTCACTGTCCTTTTTGCTAGAAGGACTAGAAGCAAACTTGTCAAGGATAATGAAGCCTCTAGACTCCAGAAAAGACCAAAGTATCTGCATAGCCCCAGCCACCTTGGTACTTTCTTGACTCCTGTGGTGACTTGGGCATCCGAGAATGGCCCACACAGTATCTGGTGAAGTTGAGCCAGGCTTAGGGGCTTGTTGCTTAAGAGAGGGTGAAGGGCTGGAGGTAAGGAAGGCATTCTTCAGTCATAGTCCAGGGTGCCCTTTATTCATCCCTTATTCTGTAAGCTCCGAGCTTCCAGAAATGCAAATCTACCGCACAGTGCCTATGTGGAGGAGCATTCCTATGACCTTTGGCCTTTAGCATGCACCCAGCTATGGGTCTTCAAGGGGTACCTTTGTCCCCCTAAATTACTTATAGGGAAACCCAAGAGCAGTTTTCTGATTACCTTTGCAGTCCCAGTAAATTCATCTTTTGGGAGAGTTGAACTGGACCCTACTTTGGATTTCCTTCAAGCCAGCAGCTGAGACTTGTGTTCCCTCATTTCAGACATTCCACTCATACGGATTCTCAGGATAACAAACATCTATCCTTGGAATAAATAGCATCAGGAGTCTCTTTAAGAGAAAAATCAATCTTATATGGCAAGAATTGAAAATGTGATTTTTTTTTTTTTGTAGGAAGAGCACTGGTTATAGTCAATAGGATGCCAACCAGGAAAATGTTATCCTTCCAAATGAGTAAGCATCGTTCTTCTCCTGGCTCACCCGCTAACCATTCAGTGTTAGGAACCAGGGCCAAGCACATGAACAAAGATGCAAATACAGTGAGACTTCAGTTACTGTGGCAGTCAATGTATTACTAAAATAATTTACATCAACAGTGCCCCCTACTGCACACGAGCAAAATGGGGCCACCTGTAGTCTAGTTTTTCAGAAGTGTTTCAGCCGCCTCCCACATTAGAAGCCTACATTCCTGGTCACCAGGGAGGTTTTATGAAGCATGATTTCAATACTGCAGACAGTTTCATGGGTGAAGATTCCTAGAGTTTGCCTCACCCTCCAACCACAAACAAGGTGCTTGGTGATTCACCCAGGTTCTAAAGGCCAAATGTCATAGAAATGCTCACTCACATAGGCACTGGGCAGTAGATTTGCATTTCTGGAAGTTTGGAGTTTACAGAACACTTTGCTGAATCAACATTCAAAAGTTGGATGCACTTGAGAATCACTTGTAACTTCAGGTGGCACCGGCTGAGCTCAAAGTGCCCAAAGTCTTAAGTGGGCAGGGATTGTCTCTGGGCTTCTCAGTTGGTAGGAGAGTGATAGGAGCAGCCAAAGGTCAGGAATGTGGGTCTCCTAGAGAGGGCTGCTTCTCCACTGCTCCATAGCAGGGACCTTCTTTCTGCCATCTGAAATGGTCACATGCCAGCCCTCAGGACCTTAACCCCATTCACTGAACTGCTCACTATTTTAAATATAGTCTCTCTTCCCATTCTGATCATGCCTTTCTTCCACCTTTGCAGCTTGGCACTCTATTCACTCAACAAAAGTTTTTGAGCAACTCTTATGCACTAGATATTGTTCTTGGAACAAGAGCTGTAGCACTGAATGTAAAGCTGCCATGGAGCTCACACTGGGGACACAGAAGACAGCAAGACAAATGAGTGGGCCAGTATGCCAGGGGTGTGATGCTGTGGGTGAACACAGCTGGGCAAGGTGGGTGGAGGGTGATGGTGGAGGCTGCTGTGCAGGGGTGGTCCGGGAAGGCATCTCAGGTGAGCCCACTGGAACACCTTTCCAGTCCACCACAACAATCAATCTCCTCCTTCAGAACGGGGATTGCCTGTATTCAACATCTCCCATCACTTTTCCTCCATCTTTGATGTTCCTTTAGCTCATCTCTGCTTAAAGCTTTTTCTTGCAAAGATAAACAATCACATCTTTAATTAATTATAATCTCTTTGAGAACTAGGCCCCTGTCTTCTGCTTCTTTGTTTTGCCTCCATATTGGAAGGGAAGGGAACAGGACTCCTTTTATGCTGGAAATATGAATCACTATAGTTCATTTAATCTCCACAAAACTGCTTCAGACTCTGCATTACTGTCCCATTTTGTAAATGAGTGAAGTGAGGCTCGATTTATCCATGGTGCACAAAATGCTAACTGGTGGAACTAGGATTTGAACCCTGCTCTATTTGGCAGCATAGCCTGTGCTTTTCCCATAGGTGAGTAGACATTAAGGTTGTAAGTGAGGCCAGGTGTGGTAGCGCATACCTGTAATTACAGTGACTCGGGAGGCTGAAGCAGGAGGATCACAAGTTCAAAGCCAGCCTCAGCAACTTAGTAAAGCCCTAAGCAACTTAGCAAGATCCTGTCTCAAAATAAAAAATAAAAAAGATCTGGGGATGTGATTCAGTGGTTAAGCGCTGCTGGGTTCAATCCCCAGTACCAAAAAAGGGTTGCCCATGACTAGGGAGTGCAAGGAAGAGATGAGCTCTGTTTCTTGGAGAACAGCCACGCAAAAGAAACAATTCAACTCTCCCCTTTGCTGGATTATAAATCTTTCTCTGTACTAACCCGGTGGGTGATCATCTCACTTCCCCTTCCTGGGGCTAATAATCCCTATTTGTAGACTGAAGTTAGGACGGATGGTCTCCCACATCTTTCTAACATTCCAAGGAATATAATCTGCTAGGGTTGGGAGTGGGTTGGGTGGTGAAGTAATTTCCCTGCATCAAAGGTCTAAATCTGATTTTCTTTTTCTTTTCTTTTTTTTCTTTTTTGATGCTAAGGATTGAACCCAGGCACCTTCTACCACTGAGCTACATACCCAGTCCCTTTTAATTTTTTATTTTGAGTCAGGCTCTCATTAAATTGCTAAGGGTCTCAATACATTGCTGAGGCTGGCCTCAAATTTGTGATCTTCCTGCCTCAGTTTCAAAGTCACTGGGATTACAGGTGTGTGCCACACCATTCCTGGCCCAAGTCTGATATTTTTAAATTAAGGAACAGAACACAACAGTTTGTTCCTTCAATTAAAATTCAACATATACTGAACACCTCCTATGTGCTGGCATGTGCTAAGAATAAAGAGAAACTTTTAAAACATTGTCCTTGGGGCTGGAGCTGTGGCTCAGCGGTGACAGCACTTGCCTGGCATGCACAAGGATGCAGTTTCAAACCCCAGCACCATGTACACAATAAAATGTCAGAGCAATGAATGCCACATGAAAAACTAAATAAAAATGATTCTCTGTTTCTCTCTCTCTCACTGTCCCTCTCTCTTAAAATCAAAATAAAAAACAAAACAATAACAACAAAAAACATTGTCCTCACCCTGTAATATGAGTAAAGGGAAAGACCAATGAGACAGACCATTGCAGTACTAAGAATGGCTACTATTTTTTTTTAAGAGAGAGGGACAGTGAGAGAGAAAAAATCACTTTTATTTAGTTTTTCATGTGGCTTTCATTGCTCCAACACTTTGTTGTGTACGTGGGTGCTGGGGTTCAAACCCGGGTCCTTGCGCATGCCAGGCAAGTTCTGTAACCGCTGAGCCACAGCTCCAGCCCATGGCTACGATTTTTACGTGGAATTCACTCTTTGCCAGAAACTGATGAGTGATTTCCACCTTTTAAGTCATTTTAATCTTCCAGATCATCCCACAAGGTAGATATCATTTTATTACTTCTGTTTTTTTTTTTTTTTAAGAGAGAGGGACTGTGTGAGAGAGAATCCATTTTATTTAGTTTTTCATGTAGCTTTCAGTGCTCCGAGTCTTCATGGTGCTGGAGTTTTAACTTGTGTAGTTGCGCATGCCAGGCAAGCACAGTAACCACTGAGCCACCATAGTGAGTAAATCGAGGCACAAGGAGTTTGTCAAAGGGGTATTGTGAACCTTGATAATGCATGAAAAGTATTTATTTACAGGGCTTTTCTTCTTTTTCTAGAAAGAGAGGGACAGTGAGAAGGAGAGAAAGCAAGAATCTATTTCATTTAGTTTTTTTTTTTTTTGTGGCTTTCTTTGCTTGGACACTTGAGTGTGTACGTGGTGCTGGGGGTTCAAACCTGCGTCCTCACACATGACAGTCAAGTGCTGTAACCACAGAGCCACAGCTCCAGCCCCTGTTTACAGGGCTTTAAGAGCAGAAATAACCATGGGCCTGTGTTTGAAGTGAAGTGATATCATACATCGTTGCATTGTTAAGTGCTGGTTTTGTTCTCTTGATATTTTCTGTTATTTCTTGCTTTTACCCTTCTGGAATTTAGAATCAGCCACACCTACCCAGTTGAAGGAAAGCAATTTTCTGTAAAGAGCAGAGAAGGCTTTAGGATTTGGAAGCCTGAAATCCAGGACTGTGAGGTAACTCAGGATATAGAACAAAGCAGGTGGGTTAGAACCAGTTTTCCTACCCCCAGGAAAGAGGGCTGGGTGGGCAGGGAGAGGCACTACATGCACACATCCTGAGACATGGAGCCAGTATGCTCTTTCCCTTTGAACTAGATAGCCAGTGAATATGGGGGTCAGGCTCCAAGCAGGAATGTCTGAAGTGGCCCTTCAGCATGTTCTTTGGGCTGTTCCAGGACGAGATAGCAGGTGGAAATAGGAGAGTCCCAGTCATGCAGAGTCTCCCTCTGGGTCATGGCGCAGGTGGTAGAATGCTGTCCATCCTCCTAGGAGAGGTGTGGGAACACAGTTGCCAGACCGCAAGGGTGCCCTAGAAGGGAACATGCAGCCTGGAGGAGGAGGTACCCCAGGACCAGGATATGGAGTGGAGGAAGTGGTGGCAAGAGGCCAGCATGGAGGCTCCTTGCAGCAGGAGTCTCAACTTTGTTCACGCTCCATCCTGCAGCCTAAGTCAGGTGATAGATAGGCAATCAGTCAACAGTTGGTAAATGGATGCTATTGGGTGGGCAGCTCTACAGTGAGGTCTTTGGTGTCAAATCTCAGCTCTGCCTCTTATTAGGTAATGCTTGGGTAAGTCGGTTACCGTCTCCATGCCTCATCTATAAAACAGGAATTAAAATAGTTACAGATGAGGACTGGAGCAGTGGCTCAGCAGTTGGAGCAGTTGCCTGGCAGTGTGAGGACCTGGGTTCAAACCCCAGCACCACATACACAACTAAGTGCTGGAGAAGCAAAGACCAGATGAAAAAATAAATAAAATCGATTCTCTCCCCTTCTCTCTTTAAAAATAAAACAAAATAGTACAGATTAATACTGATCTGTTAAAAAAAAAAGTGAATACATATGAAGCACTTTGTGTCTGTCCCAGCAAAGGTTCTCCTTAAGTATTTGCTCTTTGTAGTAGTAGATGCCACTTCCTGGGCCCTGCCCCTGACCCTTGCTGAATTAAGTAGTTCCTCCTCCGACTCAGAAAAGATGGGGATTCCAGAATTGGCTAAGGTCCACTTCCTACCACCACAGTACAATGGAGACTCCTAACAGAATGAGCTAAGGGTTTTTAAAAGAAACACTTTCCTTGTAAAATCAATGTTGTATGCTGGTATTTATTTTGGGGAACAGTGCAAGGAAAATCGGGCATCCCTGGGAGAGCCTTGCCAACATTTTAACTCAAGGAGCTTTCTCCCCAGCAGGCCTGTTTACCCGCAGAACGGCTTGTTTATCACGCGTGTCTTTCCAGAAAGCCACAGCCTGGCAGGTGAGCCCGCCCCGCCAGTCTGCTAAGGAGCTCCACTTTAAGGAGGAGGGCAGGCTGGTACGCAGATCTCCACCCTCTCTGGCTTTACTCCGTCCCCTCAGAGACCTCTGGGCTGTCCCGAGGAAGTTCAGTACAAGGTTTAATTTCTTGTTCAGATGTGCTCTCCTGAAGGTGAGGGATAATGTTTATATATTTCTGTTGTTGTCGTTGTTAATAACCGTCTGGATCTACTGGGCTTCCTACTTATCTAAATGCCCATTGGGCAACCAGTCAAATGCCTGGGATTGTCTCCATGTTAGCCCTGAAAACTCCACATCCTAGAAAACCCATTGATCCCGGACAAACAAAAATGCCCCCGATGTCCTGGACACACCCTAAATGCCAACGACAAATGTGGTAGATTCCTCAGCCCAAGGGAGCACTGCATGGGTTTTTATGGGAAATGAAATGTATTCCTTGAGCTCACCATCCAGGGAGGGAAGACAATGGAGTTCTACCAATGCGCTTCCCATCCATGCAGATTGGCAGGCCGGGCCATACCCCCTGCCAGGAAGTGCCTAATTTGACAGAGGGGAAATGGATGGGGCAGGACTGGGTCAAATTGGGTCACGTGATAAACCTGTCACACCCTTCCCAAGAGGTCTCTTGCTTAGATGTCAGTTTTGTTGGACCTCACAACAAACCCCAGTTGGCTGCGCTAGGAAGGCCTGGCCTTCACTTCACCCAGTCTGTCTGCCTTCGTAGAGCCTGGCATTTGTTTCCTTGCAAAGAGGTTCTCTGGACACACGGCTATCCAAGCCTGTGTGCCCCCTTCCCTCAGACCATCCTGTTACTTTTGTGGCGTCCTCAGACCTTGCAGGTTGGCCTGCTGCCCACAGGAGTTTCTGGTGGCAGAGAATGTAGCACGGCCTGTTCTGTACCTCGTGGGCCAGGGGAGGACCCAGCCAGACTGTGGGCAGGGAACCGCTGAAGCTGGGTTCTGGCTGCTCTGGTTGGCTGGGTTGGTCTCGCCACCATGCCCTCGCTTCTGTCCCTGGGCCTCTGCATGGCCACAGCAGAGGAGAAAATTCTTCTCCTTTCCTGGAAGCTACCGTGGGAATTCTTTCAGACACATGTAAACTTTAACCCTTAGGAACTGGGTGCTTCTCTTCATAGGTACAATGGTCAGGCCAGGTCAAATAATTTGTGGAGCTGAGTGTAAAAAGAAAATAGGGGTCCTGGCCAGGGATAGGGAAGTCCACGTCACTTTCCATAGACCCACTGCACCAACCCTCAGTGGACAGGCAGCCCCCAGAGATTGCAAGCTATTTGACAAGACATGCTTGGAGCTGGACTAGGGGTGGCGGGAAGGCCCCTGCCAAGTCTGTAGCCAGTGGTGCCCTGACACTGCAGCCAGGGTTAGAGATGGCTACCACCTTGTCTCAAGACACCATTGGACATGTACCTGACTTCTATCCCATCTGTGTCTGTACCCACATCCCTGCAGAGAGGGAAGGAAGAATGCTGGCTTCCCTCTGCCGGTGTGACCCAGTCAAACCCCGGAGTTAGAGTGGGCTGAGGAAGGTGAGGTTGGGCAGGAGAAGGCCACCAGGGGGCAAAGGAACAGGCAATCAAGAGCCTGTCCCCAGGGAGCTAGGGACATAGCAGGAAGCTGCCTCCAATGAAATGAATTCCAAGCCCCCAGTGCATGCTCCACTGATCTGTCAGATGCCGCTTACAAAACAGGTTCAGAAAAGTATGAAGCATTTCAAAATGGCAACCTCGGTGCATTGAGACTTTTAAGCACAGGTCCCTGTATGTATGTGCCAGTTGCAGGCACAAGAAGCTGGCCTTGACAATGGGAATTTGCAGCTAATCATGCTTCTGCATTCTCTTTTGCCTTTTTTTTTGGCAAGCTCAGAGCCAAAATTAATGACTTGTTTTTAATCACTGCGGAGGACCTGAGATTTGCATACGTGTGCCAACTTTAGTATCAATCTTCAGATCTCTCGACATTCTACCGGTTTTGTCTTTTCTTTCCCAATCTCATATGCTATAAGGATATACAGTTGCCCCTCAGTATCTGTAGGGAGGGGTTCCAGTACCCTCAGATATAAAAATCTGTGAATGCTTAAGTCCCTTATATAAAACGGGGCAGTGTTTGTTTGCAAGTCACATACGCACATCCTCCTGTATACTTCAGATCATCTCTTACTTGCTTATAATACCTAACACAGTGCCTACACATCACCACATTCAAATGGATGCGGTATGGTTCTTAGGAGGCAGCAAATTCAAGTTTGTTTCTTGGAACTTTCTGGAATTTTTTTTCCAAATATTTTCAATCCATGGTTGGTTGAATCCTCAGATGCAGAATCACAGGGAGGGCAGACTGAAATATTACAAATAGCTTCAAATAAATATCTACACCATTTTGTCAAATGAGGCAGGTTATAAATTAAAAAAGAAAATATTTTTCTCTTAACCCTGACTTTGATCCTCAGATTAAACAGACCTTTTTGGTGACGACAGACAGTGAGGTTGGAGTATATGCACGTGTCACAGCTCCTCTCCTGCACTGGATGTTTGAAGACGCAGAATGAAATATGTGATTGATCCAAGGTTGGCAAAATGTGTGTGAGGTCGGTTTCTGGTGGGGATGGCTTTGCATGGAGCTAGTGGCTGCCCACTGTTGCATGAGCAACAGCTGCCCACTTGGCAGCACTGAGCGGTTCCGTACTTCTCTATTTTTGCATCACAAATTACCCCTGCTGGAAGCAGCAAACGTTGACAGCATCCAAGGGTCAGCGATCCAGGAACAGGTCCATGCAGGGCGGTTTGAGCTCAGGCTGGCTCACCTGGTTGCTGGTAAGATGCGGGGGCTGAGCTGCAGGCATCGAAGGTCCCACTGGGGCTGGAGGACTGGGATGGTTCCTCCTGTGGCAGGTGACTGGAAGCCTCAGTTCTTCACAGAGAGGGCCTCCCTTCAGGCTGCCTGAGCATCCTCATGGCATGACAGCTAGTTTCTCCCAGAGTGAGTGGTCCAGGAAGGAGAGCAAGAAGGAAGCCATCACTGCCATTGCCTTCACATTCTGATTATTGGCAGCGAATCAGCTGGTGCAGTCTGTGTGCAAGGCAGTGGGTTAGGGTCTACCTTCTGGAAAGAAGAGTATCCAAGGGTTTTTGGAATTTTTTTTTAAATTTAAGATAGAGGGACAGTGAGAGAGAGAGAGAGAGAGAGAGAATCAATTTTATTTAGTTTTTCACATGGCCTTTGTTGCTCAGACACTTCATTGTGTACGTGGTGCTAGGGTTTGAACCCGTGTACTCATGCATGCTGGGCAAGTGCTGCAACCGCTAGGCCACCGCTCCAGCCCTGGGTTTGTGGAAATATTTTAAAAACAGTTTCCTGGGGCTGGAGCAGTGGCTCAGCAGTTATGGCACTTGCCTGGCATGTGCGAGGACATGGGTTTGAACCCCAGCACCACGTACACAACAAAGTGTCTGAGCAACGAATTCCACATGAAAAACTAAATAAAGTTGATTCTCTCTTTATCTCTCTCTCACAGTCCCTCTTTCTCTTTAAAAATAAATAAATAAATAAAAATAAAATCAGTTTCCCAGCAGATTGAGTGGCTGGACCAGAGATTCATTTCCACCATGTTCATGTTAGTAATAGCGCAGCAGGAATAGTCTGGGGTTTGGCTCAGATCTGAGTTTGAAACCTGGCTTTGCTCTTTACCAGTTTATGGAATATGGGGCAGAATGATCATCTCTGAACCTCAGTTTCTTCATCTGTAAAATAAAGATAAAAGCAATTTTTTTTCATAACATTATTATAATATTTAAAGGAGACGATCCAGGCTGGAGTAGTGGCTCAGCAGTTACAGCGCTTTCCTGGCATACATGAGGACCCAGGTTCAAACCCCATCACCACATACACAACTAAGTGTTGGAAAAACTAGACCCAGATGAAAACATAAATAAAGTTGATTCTTTCTCCCTCTTTCTCTCTCCCTCTCCCCTCCCCCCATCCCTCTCTCCCTAAAAATAAAAAATAAATAAATGAGATGATCCATTCTGGGTCAGGTCCAAATTGTATGGGCTCTGATGCTTTTACGATTTGACAAAGCTCTCTTTTTAAAACAAGGAATGAAAATTACAATTTAAGTATAAAGCAAAAACTTATTTATAATTAGAAATGACAAAATAATATCTGTTAAAAGCAGACAAATAAAACAAATATCACAAAATCCAGAGAGGTAACCAGTATTAACCACTTGAACTTCAAAATACTTTCTTTCCTATATTTTGCATACTTTCTGATTACTCTGCAAAGTGACAATAATTTAGTAATATTTTCCGTAGTTGAAAGAGAAAGACAATTCAGTCTTTTCTTGGCATGGATGATGAAATTTGGTTTTGATCAGCTTCACAACTCATTATTCATAATGTCGTGCGCATCTTTGGGGTTGTCAAACTTGGGGACACCTTTTTCAGGTAGTGACACCCATTAACAGAGGCCATAGGAGGAGCCTAGGAAGGAGAGGAGCTGGAGGCCTCAGCTTCTTTGTAAATCCTCCCCTGGGAGTAGGTAAGCTCCAGCACCAGCGGGGCTCGCAGCAGGCACTAAGGGAATGAGAGAAGCTTGCTCCATTGCCTCAGGCAGAATCAGGGATTTCCCGTCCCTAATTTCAGCTTCTTCAGGGCCCCTGAGTGATAAAAATGTACACCTTGTTAAGATGCAGTGGAAAGAGGTCTGCACCCAGAATAAAAAGACCTGGGTTTGAGTCTTTATCACTTATCAGCTGTGTGTCTTTGGGCAAATTACCCTGGCCCTCTTTGTCTCACTTTCCTTATCTCTGAGATGGGCCTAGCTCATCTGATAATCATAGAGATGAATGGTGTAAGAATAAGGGCTTTGTAAATTGTCAAGCAACATTACAACGTGAAGTATTTTTATTTTGGTAACTGCCAAAGTCACCAAGGGATCAGATTGGACACTATCCAATATCTGTGAGAGCATCTTGTGTTCTTTGTTCTCTGTAGCCTGAAGGAATTGCAAATTCAAATTGGACTTGAATCAAATTTGACCTAAAAACCCAGATAGGAAAATAGTTCACGATTTCCACAAAAATGTATTGAGCTCAAGCCATAGGCCATAATTTTCACTCAAGATGGAGATTCAAAGATCGATAAGACACAGTCCTGTCCCTTTAGGGATGGAAGTGCAGACAGTCGGAACCTCAGGGGGGCACTTGAAGGGTGGATTCAGCACTTGAATCTGCTCAGTTTACAACCAGGGCCTCTGTGGGCCTCAGAGGCTCCTTCTGCAAAGGGCAACTGCTGTGTGAGAGGTGCGTGGAGACAAATGAGTTAAAATCTGTGCATGTTGGAGAATCTATGGACAGGTGTCCGGCAGCCATCAGAGGGTTGAAGGGAACCCCACTGTGACTGGTTGTTCTCCTTGGAGAATTTTCAGTAAGCTTTGAAGTGCCGCTAGGACAAGGGAGGCTGCCCCATCCTGGAGGCACTTTCTCTTGTAATTTACTCCTCCACGTGGGTCCTGGAGCTCCACTCCCACAAATCCATCACCGACTGAGCCCCACCCTGCATATAGGAAGACTAACAGAGGAAGCGGGGCGGGAGGGGAGGAATCGCTGAATCAAGAAGGTCCCTGGGAGTCAGTGGCCTACCCACAGGTCTCAGACTCCCGGGTTTCTCTCCTTAACGCAGAAATATTTCCAACTAAGATCACAGACTCCCTTGCCATAAAATCAATGAAACCACAAGGGAAAATGACCTCTCGCATGACTGCCTCAGAGATATCTCTGACAATCCTTCCCCCTCCTGCAGAAGCATCTGTTCTGGGGCTCAGGATTTGAAAGCCTGGCATTGCTGTTGAGAATTTGAGGCTAAGAGGACATCAAGTGGGGTGGATGTGTGTCTCTCATTTTACCTGCAGAGTTTGCCATAGAAGCTATGGTCTGTGATGGGTGGCCCTGTGCAGCCACTATGCCCCTTGAGACTTTTGCTGGGAGATGGAAGTCCTGGGCTGGGGCTCCAGCCCCTCTAATTACTAGTTGAGTGTTGTTAGGCAAAGTGGACCCTCTCCAAACCTGGTTTCCTCATCTAGTAAAAGAAGAATAAGGATGCCAAGTCTTCGGGCCTTACCTGGGAGGTGACAACATCTAAAGACACAAAGCTCTTGACAAACAATAGGTTTTATAATTAAAAAATAAAAGCACCAAGAGTGCTAATGTACCTGTTGGAACTCCTAAGTAAGTGACAGGGAACCTGACTCCAACTGGCTTAAATATGAGGCAATATCTTGACTTATGTAACTGAGAAAGGCAGAGGTGGGACCCATTCAGGTGAAGACTAAACCGAATATCACCCAGGGCTTCTCCCCAACTGCTTGTTCTGCCTTCTGTGACTTCAGGTTCGGTCAGCTTCATTCTCTGGTTTCCTGAGGTCCTTGAACTTCCTTTGAAGATGGATGGAGGGAGAAGTGAGGAAATATTCTTTTCCCAGACTTAGGACATGGACCAAATTTCACGAGTTCTCTTTCCATAGCCGGGGATGAGATGTGCTGATGCCTGAAGAGAATTGCCTCCATCTGCAGACAGGATCGGGATGCCGACCAGAGCACAGGGGGAGGAGACTATTTCATCCGAAGGATGAGTGGAGAAACCAACACATATTCAGAACCGTCCACCCCCTGAGTTGCCCAGTGTCCACACTCACCCTCATCCCTATAAGCATCCCTTCAAAAAATCCACCCACTACGGAAAGCATAGTCAACCCCTTTGCCAGTGAGATAAGCCACAATTCCATCCATCTGGGGTTCTCTGGGTGTGTGGGCCACTGAGGCTAAATGGTAAGCTTAATAACCTCTGTAGAGAGAACCCAGTAATTGCAGTAAAAACTCTCATTTGGAAAAATGAAACAGCTTGCAACGGTCATGGGTTCATAGTCCATCTCATGCTGGTTCAGAAACCCATCGGATGTCATGTCCTGGTAGTGAGTATGTGGCTCCCCCAGTTCTGCCCTCTGAGAGGGGCCCCTTGCCCATTGCCCTCTGGGGACCCTGCTTTTCTCCCTGGGAAAAATCTCCCCTGCAGTTGGCCCTTCATGGGACAAGGCACGCATCTAGAGGAATGTCCCTTCTGGGAGCTGTACTGGTTGAGCAGCTCTCTTCCTGATGATGTGAGTTTGGGGGACTGGAAATCACTATCACAGACCACTGTGGGCTAGGCTTGAAGTTTCTTTGGAAAAAAAAATGACATCCTTAAACAGCTAATGAGATTCTGGTCTGTTTGCTTCTGGCTACCACTGTAGGTACTTAGAGTCAGAGATCTTATTGTGTCCTGTTCTTCAAAGCAAGAACTACCTGGGACTACTGCTCTCCAAGCATTGGGCCCAGGTGCTAGGGCCACCTCCTCAGTTTCTATCATGGCCCCTCCTCAAATACATCTAAAACAGCAAGCTGAGTGGGGGTGACTCACAAAACTACCCATTCCTCACAGTAACCACAAAATATTGGGAGTGACATTTATTGATGGGGTAGGGACTCTACTAAAGTTTACATGTGGCAGCTCTTTTGATCCTTTTAGCAATTCTATGAGATATGAACTGTTGTTTTTGGGAGCAGTAAAGAAATGTGGGGATTCAATTCCAGGCAGCCTGGACCTGCAATCTCTGTGGAGCCCCAAGCACTTGGCACACCCTGCTGCATCTTCCCAAGCAAGGCTGGTTGACTTCTCTGTTCAAGGCACAAGAGGAGGTGCTGGGTGGGGCCTTTCCAGGGTACTCTGATTTCTTGTTTGGGTCCCATGTTCCCACCTTTCTTCTGCTAATTTGAATTTGAAGGCGGAGAATTGAACTTTTCCTGGATTCCCAGACAGCCATAATTATTGTACAATCATAAAATGCATATAAAATAATATGATATGCATATATTCTTCTTTTTTAAAGACAGAGGGACAGTGAGAGACAGAGAAAGAGAGAAACAACTTTATTTAGTTTTTCACATGGCCTTAGTTGCTCCAAAACTTAGTTGTGTACATGGTGCTGGGGTTTGAACCCAGGTCCTCGTGCTTGCCAGGCAAGCACCGAAACCACTGAGCCACTGCTCCAGCCCCCATATATTCTTTTTTTTTAAATCAATTTTATTTAGTTTTTCATGTGGCTTTCATTGCTCCAAAGCTTCATTGTGTACGTGGTGCTGGGGTATGAACCCACATCCTCATGCATGCCAGGCAAGTGCCACAACCATAGAGCCACCTCTCTAACCCCCATATATTCTTAAACTAGAATTACCCCCACATTGCCCACACCCCAGTCTTGTGAATCTTCTATATTTCATCTGTACAAGCAATATAAATGCTTAGGCTGAGAATTTTCCTTTTCTCTCTCCCTCTCCCTCTCCCATCTGTTCCCGCCCGCCCCTGCTACATGTCTATGGTTGTCCTAGATTATGTGTTGCTACGCCTTTGTTGGGTCTAATACATGAGGTTGACTACCTTTCACACAGGTCTGGGTTTAGCTCCAGCCTCTACAAATGAGGGAAAACATCCATCCGGCCCTTGACTCTCTGGGTTTGGCTGACTTCGCTCAGCATGATTTCTTCAGTTGCCATCCATTTACCTTCAAAGGCTGCAATGTCATTGTTTCTAATAGCTGAGTCGAACTCCATGGTGTGGAATACAATTCTACTCTTTTTAGCCAAACTGTGTCTTTTGCCCTCTCTTGCTTTTGAATGGGCCAGTTTCAGTCTAAGCTTATCCCTTTCTTGGAAGACCTTGATGAGGAAGTTGCCAGCATACTCCAAAACCCAAAACTTGCCCTGCAGTATCCTTTAAAGCCTCAGGAAGCACACAGTGGGAATCAGAATCACAAGGCTTGTTGGCAACAGTTTTTGTTTGTTTTTTGTTTTTATAAAGAGAGAGGGACAGTAGGAGGGGAGAAAGACAGAATCAATTTTATTTAGTTTTTCATGTGGCTTTCATTGTTATGATGCTTTGTTCTGTGTGTGGTGCTGGGGTTCGAACTCACATCCTTGCGCATGCCAGGCAAGCACCACAACCACTAAACCACCGCACCAGCCCTGCTAAGGCAAAGAATCACAAAATTCTCAAATATCAATTCTTTTCCTTGACTCAAATGTTTCTACTATTAGCCTTGCAACATTTCACTTCTGGTATGAGATTCTGTATCAGGAATCTTTTGGTTGTTATTCTAACTTAAGCCAAAAAGGAATTAGCAGGGCGTGGTGGTGCATACCTGTAATCCAGCTGAGCTCAGGAGTTTGAGGCCACCCTGGGGAACGTGGAAAGACACTTGTTTGGAAGGAAATTCATTAAGAGTGATCAGGGGTTCAAGGAATCAACGGGAAGCTGAAAGGCATGGCTGGGAAATCTGAAAGGTGACTCCTAGTGGGCGCTGCATGGTCAGTGCTGGCCAGGGCGGGATAGTGCTGCAGCCAGTTCCCACCTATTTGCTCCCTGCTCAAAATTCCAGTCCTAAGGAAGGAACATCAGATTGGCCACACTGCCCATCTCTTAGCTAGGAGTGGGTAGGACCCACCAGTTCAGAAGAGGTAATGCCAATAAAGGAAACTAGAATGCTGTCAGAGAGAGAAAGTGGACCCAGTACAGTGTAAATCCTCCAGATGTCCAACATACTGTGGTCACATGGCATTGTGGTCACTGTTCCAAGTCAGTCGTGGCAGAGGATGAGTTGGATAGAAGCCTAGAGGAAATCAAATAGTAATTAGGTGGCAAGACTGAGGTGCTGCAGGATTTAAATCTAACAAAACAAAATCTTGCCTTAATGGATGTTAGCTTGTTGTTTGTTGAGGTATTCCTGTCTCTCAGGCAAACCCAAATGCATTGGGCTGGAGCTGTGGCTCAGTGGTAGGGCCCTTGCCTGGCATGTGCGAGGACCCAGGTTCAATCCCCAGCACCATATACACAACTAAGTGGAGTAAAAACAAAAACCAGATGAAAAAGTAAATTTAAATCTCTCATTAAAAAAAATGCATTGAGCTGTTACCGTGTCTTAAGTCCTCAGAAGCTCATTCACCAATTTAACCAACCACTCAAGCTTTGAGCAGTTACCTAGTCCTAGGCGCATTCTAGGAGCTAAGGAGTTGCAAACATGGATGACAGTTTCTGTCCTGGGTGTCCTTGGGTGACAGCAGCAATAGAACTATTTTAGTCTACCTGAAGGAAAGGTTCAATAGGAAGGCTCTGAAGTCAGATGTAACAGAGTGCTGCGTTCAGATCTTTGCTGCGTGACCTTGGACAAGTTACTTAATCTCTCCAAACCTCTTTTCAATAATAGAGGTGGTTCCTGATTTGCAGCACAACAGTTCTCCTCAAATTGATCCGCAGAGCGGAAGTTGATATACACAGATCCTAAAATATATATGGAGAGGCAAATGGCACAGCAAGGTTGAGGCGGAACGGGAAGGGTCGCACTGCTCTATGTGCCATGCCTTGTTGCAACAAGCGACAGAAACTAAGATCGCATGGTATTTTGGCCTAAGGGTAAACAAATAGATTAATAGAATGGAGAGTCTAGAAACAGGCCAACTTCCACGTAGTCACTTGATTTATGACAAAGATAATATTGTGCAGCAGTGGGCAAAAGGGTTTTTCCAACAATATTTGTCCTTTTGCATTTGCTCTGCTGCACTTAGCACGTTGACCTTGAGATTCGTGCAAGTTGCAGCCAGCGTCACACCGGAGGCTGAGCAGCATCCCGCGGAGTGCTCTGCCTGTGGTCTGGACGATCTTCTGTCGATGCATGGTTGGGCTCTTCTCACATTTTGCTGTAGTGAAATGCTTTTGCTATGGACGGGATTATGCAACTATCTCAAGTCCCTGTCTTAAATTCCTTCCGTTGTATCCACAGACGTGGAGCTGCTGGATCAGAGGTTTTTCCATGTTGATTTCTCTTGAGGAACGACTTGCCGTTTCTCGGCAGTGGCAATGCCATTTTATATTCCCATCAACAGTGCACAGGTTTCCAACATCTCCCCAGCCTTGCCAACGATTTTTATATTCTTTCTTTCTTTGTAAAATAGCCATTCTAACGGGTATGATTCCGTTTTTAAAATTTATTTTTTGTAAAAAAAAAACTATCAATACTATGAAGTTTGACAATTAACCTGTTAACGGGTGCTTGTCTTGTGCTGGCCACTGAACTGAGTTCTTCAATTTATTATTTTGTTTAATCCTCACAACACAATGTTTGGAACCAATTTTACTGAAACATACATATAGACAGGAAAGTATACAAATTGTATATGTATAGATTGACAGCTTCTCACAAAGAGAATTTACTCATGTAACTAGCACCTAGATCAAGAGTTAAAATAGGGCCAGATGTGGTGGCACATACTTGTAATCACAGTGACTTGGGTGGCTGAGGAAGGAGGATCATAAATTCAGTCAGCCTCAGCAATGTAGCAAAACCCTATTTCAAAATAAAAAATTAAAAAAGGACTAGGAATGTAATTCAGTGGTTAAGCAATTCTGGGTTTTATCTACAGTACAAAAAAAAAGTTAAAATATTACTGGTACCTGAGAATCTCCCCTGGTGCTACCATACCCTCCTACCCACCTGCTCTAATAGAAAGCACAGATAATATTTTAATTCTAAGCACAGATTTCATTTGACCACTTTTACTATTACATAAATGGAATCATGGAATATAAAATCTTTTGTATATTGCTTCTTTTACTAAGAATATGTTTATGAAATTCATTCATGTTGTTTCATGTAACAATAGTTCATTCATTCTCATTGCCAAATACTGTTCCCTTGTGAGACTATACGACAGTTTATTCATTTTTATTTATGTATTTGGTACTGGAGATTAAATCCAGTAACACCTAACCATTGAGGCACATCCCCAGACCTTTTTTTTGTTTTTTATTTTGAGATAGGTTTTCACTAAGTTGCTTAGGGCCTTGCTAAATTGCTGAGGCTGGCCTTGAATTTGTGATCCTCCTGCTTCAGCCTCCCAAGCCACTGGGATTACAGGCATGAGCCATATACCTGGCATCACAGTTTATCTATCCATTCTATTATTGAGAGATATTTGAGTAGTATTCCATTTTAGACTACTACTAAGAGTACTCCTGTGAACATTCCTTCGGTAAATATCTTTTTTTTTTTTTTTGTGGTACTGGGGATTGAATGCAGAGGCACCTAACCACTGAACCACATCCCAGCCCTTTTTATAGTTTATTTTGAGACAGGTTCTCGCTAAGTTGCTTAGGCCTCGCTAAGTTGCTGAGGCTGGACTTGAACTTGCGATTCTCCTGCCTCAGCCTCCCAAGTTGCTGGGCTTACAGGCCTGTGCCACCATGTCCTATAGTAAGTATCTTTTGATGAACATATGTACTTGGTTCTATTGAGTCATTAGCCAGGAGTGGAATTGCCAACCTCATGGAGTATATATGTATATATAAAGCTTTAGCTTTAATAGTTACTCCCAAAAGGATGTATAAACATATATACATGCACATACATACCATAAAATATGAGAGTCCCAGAGGCTCCAAGCACTTGCTGATGTTTGCTATTTCTTTTCTTTTTAGCCATTCTAGTGAATGTGTAATGATATTGATTGCACTTTTAATATGCATTGCTTTGATGAATAGTGAAATGGAGTATTATTTTCATGTTTCTTGGCCACCAAATATCTTCTCTTGTGCGGTATCCAAGTCTTTCTCTCCTTTTCTATTGGGATGTTTTAGTTGTGTGTCGTTTTTCTTATTAATTGTGAAAATTGCTCACATACTCTAACAATGCATCCGTTGTACATTGTATGTAGCAAATATCTCTTCTCACTTGCCTCTTACTCAATGATATCTTTTGATCAACAGAAGTTTTTATTTTTTTCTAGTCCAATTAAGTTTTGTCTTGATGGTTAATATTGGGTCCTCCTTAATAATCTGCCATCCTATAAGATCATGATTCATGTTTGGTTCTAGAATAATAGATAGTTTTTCTTTTACATTTGGATCTGTAAGGCATCTGAGTTAATTTTTTATGTATAATGTGAAGTAGGAATTTGAGATTTTTTTTCCACGTAGACAGCCAATTGAAAAATCAATAACATTGTGAATTTGGTCCAGTCCAAACACCAGCTCTGTTTTGAAAATTTCCCACAGAATTCTAATTCGATTTAACTAATTAAGTCACTATCTTAAATTAATTTGGAAACATTTTTTCACACATTTAGTATTTGCTCTTGTAGTGAGGTTGGCAAGTGAAGTCCTTGCAGAGATGACACTTTATCTCAGGTCTTATTTATGAAAGGAAGCTGTCCATGAGAGAATTTGGAAAATAACATTGCAGGAAGAGGTGGGTAGGTGGTAAAGTTTGACATGTTAGAGAACAATGAGAAGGCCAGTACAGGTAAGGTGCAATGTCCAAAATGATGTGAGGACAATAATTCTCATGAATGTGAGGTCAAGGACAGAGAACCATACTTCAAAGTTCTGAGGGAAGGGGCTGGAGCAGTGGCTCAGTAGTTAAGGTGCTTGCCTGGCATGTGCAAGTACACGAGTTCAAACCCCAGGACCACGAAGTGTCTAAGTAATGAAGGTTACTTGAAAAACTAAATAAAAATTGCTTCTTTCTCTCTCTCTCTCCTCTCTTTCTTAAAAAAAAAAAAGTTCTGAGGGAAGATTTTTTTAAAAGATAGAATTCTATACCCAGCCAAACTATCCATCAAGAGTGAGGACAGAAGGGCGCTGACCTCTGTCTACCTGTCCAGCTTCACCTCTTACATCTTTTGTTAAACCATCTGCTCTAATCATTTACCTTCTGTAGACATTTTTTTTCCCAGGGATGTAGATAGAATCCAGGGCCTTGCACATGCTGAATACCCACTCTATCACTGAGTTACTTTCCCAGCCCTTACAGACTTCTTAAAGCTACTTACCGCAACAGAAACTTCGCATCTGCTGCTCTCAGCAAGGAAGCACTTCTTCCCCTTCTTTGCTGGTAGATCCTTCCTTGACTGCTGGGTGCTTGCCTCTCACCTGTCACTGGTTGTACCTCCCTAGTTCTGATGCATCGGTACTTAATTATTGCTTTATTTATGTATTTTCCTCATTTGGTTATAATGTCCTTCAGAATCAGACTGCATTTTAAATTGCTGCTGAAGTCTCTATAGTGGTTAAATAAATACTCCAGCTTCTCTGTGGTCTGACTGCTTGGGTTCAAGTCTTAACTTCATCACTTCCCAGTTATCTTGGGAACTCTCAGAGTCTGTTTTCTCACTTGCAAAATGATATGATATTTTTATCTGCAGCACTGGCACCAAAAATGTGCTCAATAATTAATCCATGAGAATTAATCTATGCAGATTGGCAGCTTTCCCAGAGATGGGAACCTCTCAGCAGGAGAGTAAGGATGACTCACTTCAATCAATCTTGATACCTGTCCTCCTTTCCCAAGTAGAGGTGCTCAGCTTCCTCTAGAACTGTTATGCTTTGAAGGCTGTGAGGAAGAGCTGGAAAATGTAGGCTCTTTTCCTTCTTGTGTTTATCCATGTGGTGATCTAAGGAATTCAGTATATCTCACAAAGCAGGGATTGAACCCAGGGATGCTCTTGAGACAGGATCTTGCTCAGTTGCTTAGGTTCTTGCTAAGTTCCTGAGGTTGGCCTCAGCCTCCCTAGTGGCTGGGATTACAAGTGTGCATCCCCATTCCTGACTGCCTGACTTTTTTTTTTTTTTAATGAGGCTGGTAAACAAGCTGTTAATTTAGAGCCTGCATTTTCCTAGGGGTGGGTAATTAATTAAGATACTGGTAGGAGATAAGCAGTACAGCTTGGTGGAAGAGTGCTTGTGTAATATATGTATGACTCTGGGTTTGATTCCCAGCAGACCCCACTCCAGAAAAAAAAATCACTGGGTGGAAGCAAAGGGACCAAGTTCCCATTCTGGAGGTGGAAACTTCATGATCTTTTCCAAATGCCTCAAAACCCAGGAACTTAAAGTTTGTCAGGAATCTACCAAGAGGTCACTGCCCCCCCACAAGTGTTCTCCCTCTGCTAACTGAATATTCTGCTTTTGTTCTTAGGAGGGAGGCAGCAGCCTGTGGAGCTATTCCACTGAAGGGGATTCAGGAAGCAAGAAAGAGTTGATCCTTTCTAACACGTTCACAAGCTCTGGAGCAGAGTGAGGAATGGATGGAACCACGTAGGTGTTCTGCCCCTGCCATGTATCTACTATGAGGAGAAAGAAACAGGATTCTAACAGTGGATTTGAGACTGAGATTTATTTACTTATTCATTTTTATTTTATTTTTTTGAGACAGCATCTTGCTAAATTGCTTAGGGCCTCACTAAGTGGCTGAGGCTGGCTTTGAACTTGGAATCCTCCTGCCTCAGCCTCCTGAGCCTCTGAGATTGCAGGTATGCACTGCCGTGCTTGGTAAAACTATGATTTCTGACCCTCAGCCTTTCTTCTGCCCTCCCAACAGAGTAATCAGATACAAAAGTGGGTTCTAAGTGGGCTTCAAGGCTAACTTTTCCAAACTGAGGTTTTTCAATTACTTTTTTCTATCTTTTCCCCATCCTATTCTTAAGGATCTCATTGTTACCCAAGGACCACAACTTGGGTTACAAAACCAGGACAATCAGTTGCCTGGACGGTACACTGAGTGTAATACTGATTTGGGTGTGATACCATAAACTGCAAGTTATGCTGTAGATTTTCTCTATTCGAGGTGCAGTAAAGATGGTCTGTTCCTATTGAGATCTTGTGATCAAGCAGGGAGATTGGCCAATGCGTGGAAAGAAAGAGCTCTGGATGCAGATGAAGTTTCTCTTTGATTTTGTTTTCTCCTGTAAATATTAAACTTGAGCCTGGCCAGGGGACGTCAGCTATGGGCAGGAGGTGTGATAACACACTTTACATACATGTATCAAATTCCGATCGACGTGTAAACCTTTTCTTACTCATGCCTGTCTCTACCATTCTCTGCCAAACTGAACACTGAGGTTGAATGCCTTACAACAGTGAGGGTCCAGGTTCTTTAAAAGCTAGGAGGCCTTAAGGAAAGGTTAAATTAAGCCATTGCCAAAGACAGCAAAGGAGTTTGCTGGAGCATTCAAGAACTTTGTCTTGGTTACACAAGAGATGTGATCAGGGCAGGAACAAAATAACATGGGCAAACCTGGGAGCAGGGTGAGAGGGTGCTGAGACTTTTGGACTCTGAAGCTGTCACACAATAGTTTCTTTTGGTGGAAAAAATATAACAATTTCTAGCTTATTTCATGTTGCTTTGAGTCTTCTGATCCCTTCAAGCATACCACTCAAAATTATAGTTTTTGAGAAAGCTGATGGCAACTTTATGCCCTAAAATTCCCTCAGATCAGGATTGCCAGATAAAATGCAGATAAAATTTCAGATAAGCGATGAGTAATAGTTTTAGTAGAAGTATGTCTCATGCAATATTTTATCTGAAATTCAAGTTTAACTGCGAGTCATGTGTCTTTATTTGCTAAATCTGGCAACTCTCCCTCTGATTTACTTTTAGTCGTTGTAAAGTGATTTGCAGGTGGGCTTCAGGGCTAATGTTTTGTAATGTGCACCATCTAGTGGTTACACGAGCCAGGAGGAAACCAAGAGGTCTCTAACAAGCAACCTGAAACAGCAACAGAATGAAACTGAAAAGAAACAATTATGCTTCAGTTTAAAAAATTCTTTTTTTTTTAATAAAGAGAGAGGGATAGTGAGAGAGACAGAGAAAGAGAGAAACAACTTTATTTAGTTTTTCACATGGCCTTAGTTGCTCCAACACTTAGTTGTGTACATGGTGCTGGGGTTTGAACCTGGGTCCTCTTGCTTGCCAGGCAAGCGCCGAAACCGCTGAGCTACTGCTCCAGCCCCTAAAAATTCTTTAAAAAAAAAAAAAAGTTCTTTTTTTCTTGCCAGGCATGGTGGCGCATGCCTGTAATCCCAGCGGCTCCAGAGGCTGAGGCTGGAGGATCACAAGTTCAAGGCCAGCCTTAGCAATTTAGAAGGCCCTAAGCAACTTAGTGAGACCACCTCTCAAAGTAAAAAGGAAAAATGGGCTGGGGATGTGGCTTAGCATCCCTGGTGCTTTTTCTTTTTTTAACTTTTTTTTTTTTTTTGGATGTCATGTCTGTGATCAGAGCAACAATTTAGTCCAGTGATTATTTGAAATCCCTTGTGAACCATCAAGTGTTTGAACAGCAACATCCACTTGGCTAAGGCCTTGGACTGCTCTATTAATGCATAAATGCTAATACACTACCGCCACCTTGAACTACGATAGTTCCTTGTGTTCCTACTGATTATTTTACAAAAAGCACATGGTACCCAAGAGTATCTTTCAGATACAATAAGAGTCAGGCTGGCACAACTAAATCCAAGAAAGCCTGAAGGGAGACAATTCTATTTACTCTCTTGCCTGGGGTCTGGGAGGTTAAGTGCCACAGGAATTGGCATTGTCTATCTCTGGCTACTCACTGGAATCTCCTGGCATGTTTCACGTACCAAGCCTGGGCCTTAACCCCGGAGATTATGATTTCATTCATCTGCAGTGGTGCTAAGGCTTGTTTCTCTTCTTCTTTTTAAAAAAATTTCCCCAAAAGACACTAAAATGAGGCTCCGGTTGAAAACTACCAGTTGAAGGGTAAAAATGGAAGAGGTGTGCTCTTTGCGTAAGTTGCTCAAACCTTTTGAATCTTAGTTTTCTCATCAGTTAAGTAAGGATGACTTATCCAACTTGCTAGGCTGCTCAGGGCAATTTAATGTGATAACGTGAGCAGAGCATTTAGCCTGTGGTTAGTACATGGAAGGCTCTCAGTAAATGTTACTGCTTTCCTTCTCTAGACTGGAGGATAACGGGGTAGATTCCTACCACTCTGGAGGAGAGAATTCAGATCTGGGATGACTTCCATCCTCAAGACACGGGGCCAAATCTTACCCTAGGTGAGGAAAGAGGAATTTGAGGTCTACCACATAGTCGGCTGGGAATGAAGGGACCATAGAGTCCTTGACCATGATGGTAGAACCTTGGTGAATTATAATAATCTGTTATAACGTTCTGCCCATAAAGTGGAAGATGTTGAGCATATGGACCAACATAAGAAAAGTAAAATAAAAACCACCTTTTTTTTTCCTTTTTTTTTTTTTAAAGAGAGAGGGACAGTGAGAGAGACAGAGAAAGAGAGAAACAACTTTATTTAGTTTTTCACATGGCCTTAGTTGCTCCAACACTCAGTTGTGTACGTGGTGCTGGGGTTTGAACCCGGGTCCTCGTGCTTGCTAGGCAAGCGCTGAAACCACTGAGCCACCGCTCCAGCCCCAATAAAAACCACCTTAATTCCAGAGAGAGCCATTAGGAATATTTCATACCATTTATTTCTAGTCTTTCTCTGCATTTTCTGACCCCCCCATTTGCATAATTTTGTAACGTTACTTTGCAAATTGAATTCCCTACAAGTGGATCGTTTTCCAATGTCATTGAGCATCTTTTGAAATATACTTTAAATGACTGCATAACATTACCTAGTATCAGTGTGCTACGCATCAGTACCAGCTGATGAGCTTGTTAAAACCCAAATTGGGGGCCCACTTCCAGCATTTCCAGTTCAGTAGGTCTCGGGTGGGGCTCTGAGATTTTTGTTTATCTGACAAGTTCTCAGATGCTGCTGCTGCTTGGTGGTCCAGGGACCACACTTTGAGAGCCTCCTGTTTATAATGTATATGCTTTCTCGTCTACCATCTTGTCCAGACAGCAGGCAGGAACCATGATTTCCACCCCTGAACACCTGCAGTTAAAGCAGAGCCTATCACAGAGGCCCTCCTGAGTGCAGAGGTTGTACCCCATGAGGCCAGCCCTGCTGAGGAAGAGGAGTTAAATTTGCCCTCTGCGGCCCCGAGGCTGAATTGGGCCCTAGAACTAGAAGCAGCAGGGAAACAGAGTTTGGCTACGTGTCTAATCAGTCAACAGGGGAATAGGTGACTGCCACCTTCAGTAATCTATTCCCAGGCACCAGAGATATTTCAGCAGCAGCCTGATCACTGATGGTTTAAGAATTCTGCAGAATTTGGGGGAAAGTAAGAAACCTCTGTTGTCTAAGTCAACCTTGAGGTTTAAGAGTTTAAGTTCAGTAAAGATAAAAAATGGTGAATGATCTCTGGAGGCCTCATGGGGAGGAAATTTATTCCTAGGATTTAGGAGGCAGACAAAGAGAAGATGATCTTCAAATACTTTTTGGTCACTCATGGTGGGTGGTAGAGAAACAGATGCTAATTAGTAGAGAGTTAGGCAAAACAGACTTGGCAGGCCTGGTTCTTAGAACACCCACATGCAATACGTTCCCTTGACTTTCCAGACAAAATTCAGCGTAGACTAGATGCTGCTCTTGAGGAGGGACCCTGTCAACCAAGTCAAGGAGTTGGCCAGGATCAGGGCTCGGGGCCGAGCGTGTGCCTTTGCTGCTGCCTTCCTCCTACTGTTTGAACCATGTGCAGCACATCTAAAGTGTTCCTTAAAGTACGGCATTGTGCAATGCTGGAGACGTGCGAGAAGTGAACGTTGAGAGCAGATTTCATTTTGAACCTTGAGACATTCGGAGACCAAAATCTCTCACCCTCCACATATCTAAAAGGCTTATATACTCTTCCCTTTGTTTTGTTTCATTTCATTTTATAGACACATCTGAAAGGCAGGCTGCTACTGCAAGATTCAGCTTTGTAGTTCTTCTTCGTTGAATGGGTTTTGGTAAAAAAAAAAAAATGGAGAGTGAAAAGGAGGTTTTGGGATGAAAATTTATTTTTCAACTCCCTCCAAATTTACAAGGTGTCTTCATAATTAGAGTAGTAACTATAATAATAATGAAGAGTAATACCTGCACTAAATTACCTTCTGTTCTATGGATTTACTCTTTGGACATTTCTTGTTTGCGTTCAGATATTTCATAAACACAGAGTCATGCGCTGTGTGGTCTCTTACTTGTCAGACATTGATGAGAATACTTTACATATGTTGTCTTTTTTTTTTTTTTACTTCTAAAAGAGAGCCAGTGGGGTGGGTACCATATACCCATGTTACACACCGAGGAAGCGGAGGCTCAGAACTTATATTTCCTAAGATGACACAGCTGCAGATGGCAGGGCTGTTTTACATCCCAGCTTGTCTAGCGGCACGCCCTTTGCTCTTCTCCAAGTTCTGCCACCACTCTAAGGCCTAGTTCCGTAGATTTCTTTCTCCTCTAATTCATGCCTGTGATGGACAGCTCTCTGCTGAGTCCCCTACATGTCAACAACTCCTTTTCCAGACACTACTGCCTAATGTGTTGAGGTACTTGAATCCAGATTAAAAATCATTTATTTCCTTCTGTCTAGCTCAGGGAGTGAAAAAGCAGTTTCTTTTCTTCTTGAGAGAGAGAATCAGTTTTGTTTGTTTTTCATCTGTTTTTTGTTTGTTTTTCTGACACTTAGCTGTGGTGCTGGGGATCAAACCCAGGACCTTGCATATGCCAGGCAAGTGCAATACTGCTGAGCCACCTCTTCTGCTTCCCCTTCCCCACCCCTCCCCTCTCCTCTCCTCCTCCTCCTCCTCCTCTTCTTCCTTCTTTTGTTTTTTGTTTTTTAAAGAAGGAGGGGAAAAAAAGAAGGAGGGGACAGAGAAAGAGAGAGAGAGGGAAGCGATCTTTATTTAGTTTTTCACACGACTTTCATTCCTGGGACACTTGATTATGTACGTGGTGCTGGGGTTTGAACTCGTGTACTCACGCATGCCAGGCAAGCGCAGTAATCACTGAGCCACCACTCCAGCCCCTCTTTTGTTGTTTTAAATGGCACTTAATTCTGAGTAGCTGAGTCACTTGGGGGGTCTTACTAGGACCGTGGTAATGACATTAAAGGCTATGTCTAAGACTCTATAGAAAGCAAATGACAGAGGAATAGTGGAGATATAACATCCCAGATGCTGTGTTTCAGAATCAACCCCTTCCTCCTGTTTCAAGATCTCTTTTGCTGAATGAGGTCACTTCCTTTGGGAAGCCTTCTGTGACCTACCTCTGCCCTGGCCTATGAACTGCTCACTCCAGGTTCCCACAATTATTGTTTGTTTGTTTGCTGTGCTAAGGATCAACCCAGGGTCTCCTGTGTGCTAGCCCAGTGCCCCACCACTTGCCACATCCCCCGCTCTTTCCTGCTACCCCTTGCAGGGCGTGGCATGTGTGAGTGTGCATGTCACCTTCTCTAGGCCATGAGCTCCCAGGAGAGAGTGGAGTAGGTCTGAACTGGAACAAGCTTCCTTGATGAGTTCCCAGAGGAAGTACCCAGAAGAGTGAGCAACGGGCTGGGAGGAGCCATCTTTGCAAGCTCTCCTTGGGGACTTGGGAGAGCTGGATGTCATGATGAGGTAGATTTTGTCCACATCACAGCCTGTGATTTTTAGGAACACTCAGAAAGTGAGTCTTCTTGGTGACCCCAGAGCCTCTGCACATATGTCCATCTCAGGACTTAACATGCTCACTACGTCATTCGATGAGTACTTCTTGAGAGCCTGCTGGGGACCAGGCACTGGGGATACAATGATGGACAAAGCAGCCCTGGGCCCTGGCCCCCTGGAGCTTACAGAGGAGAGGAGTGGCTCGTACTCACCCATCTGGAATGGTCTCCCCCAGAACGCTCTGAGCTCCTTGAACGTACAGATCAGGTTACATTTGCTTTTCAAAAGTTTTGTTTGAAAAATTTTTACGTGATTCATCTACCATAAAATTCTCCCTGTTAATGTATATAATTCTGTGGTTTCAGTATATTCATGAGGCTGTGCGACCATCTGCACTGTTTAATTCCAACATTTCACAGCCACGGAAGGAAGTCCTGTACCCATGAATGCCACTAACCATTCCCATTCTCCAGGTCCTGTCAACACTAACTTGCCTTCTGTTCTGTGGGTTTGCTCTTTGGACATTTCCTATTTGCATATGGATATTTCATAAAAACAGAGCCATGCGCTGTGTGGTCGCTTGTGTCGGCTTCCTCCCCTTCGCATGTTCCTAAGTTCTTCCATATCACAGCATGGATCAGAACTTGGTTTCTTCTTGTGACCAAATAATATATCCCATTGTACAGACATATCACGGTCTACCCATTCATCAGTCGATAGATGACTGAATTTACTTTTGTGTTTTGTACCTCAATGTCTCCTTCCTCCCTCTTCTTACCCTTCTTTCCCCTCTTCCTTATTGGGGTCTGACCTTTACTTTATCAGCTGCCCTGGATCTTGTTGCTGTTTGCATAAGCTCCTTCGGCAAGGGCTGCTAGATTGTATATTGTTAAGCTTGAAAAACAGGGTGTCAACACCGGCTTCAGACGTTTCGCTTTGGTACCACCTGCCAATTATTCTAGATCCTTCAAAAGGCGCACGTA
This sequence comes from Aplodontia rufa, assembly GCA_004027875.1. Classification (NCBI taxonomy): domain Eukaryota; kingdom Metazoa; phylum Chordata; class Mammalia; order Rodentia; family Aplodontiidae; genus Aplodontia; species Aplodontia rufa. Next base: position 80,524 of record PVKS010002053.1, on the reverse strand, counting down.
GAGGCTTATTGGTCAAACGTGTGCCTCCAAAATCCAGGTGTGGCAATGAACGAGCTAATGTTGAGAGGCCTCGAGGGAGCGGGGTGAAGGCCTTTAAAAAAGAGGCTTTCTCTTCCTTTGGGAGAGAGCTCTCGCACTTTTCTGCTGGACGTGGTGTCCCTGCTCCTTTGGAAGATGAGCTCTTGCCAGCAGCCAAACCTGACTATGCCTCCATCCTGAACTTCCCAGCTTCCAGAACTGTGAGTAATTGCTGTCCATGCTTGTTCTGGAGTGCAGTCTTGCAGTGTTTCCTTGACTTGTTTGAGATCACCCAATGTTAGGCATTTTGTCGTAGCAGCACAAATGGACAGATAGACTAATACATTTATGTTGCCTTGAAAGAGAGATGTAAAGCACGGATATAAAAAAGAGAAGTAAAGCTTGGATAAAGAAAGACCGCTTCGGGTCTCGGGCCTGTGGTTTTTCTCATCCCCAGCCCGTCCTCAGGTCAGAACCCGGCTGGACAGGGACACTTCTTCTCTTCTCCCTTCATCTTTCCCTTTCCCCCTAATCCTTCTTTCCCCTCTCAAATACTCATTATTCCTCATCTACCATGTTGTGGACATTGTAAGGGAACATGCAACAAAGATTCCAGTCTGAGAGACATCAAAGCACACTATTTTATAAGTTTTTAAGTAAATGCTTTATTTCAAAATAATTTTATATTTATAGAAAAGTTGCAGAGTTAGTACAGAGTTCCTGTATCCCATTGCCCAAAGTCACCTACTAACATCTTATGTTACTATAGCACATTTGTTCCAGCAAGGAACCAGCTCTGTTGCATTATTATTCAATGAGAGAGGTACAGTGAGAGAGACAGAATCAATTTTATTTTTTTAGTTTTTCATGTGGCTTTTGTTGCTCTGACAACTTACCTGTAAATGATGCTGGGGTTTGAACCCAGGTCCTTGTGCAGGCCAGGCAAGTACTGTAAAGGCTGAGCCACCACTGCTCCAGCCCCTGTCGTATTAACTCTGTACTTTATTCAGATTCCTCTAGTTTTCCTCTAATGGCCTTTTTCCATTCCAGGCCCCATCCATTATGCCAGTTCACATTTAATCACCATGTCTCCTTAGCCTCCCCTGCTCTGCGACGGTTTCTTGTTCTGGGTGACCTTGAGAGTTTTGAGCAGTCCTGGTCAGGTTCTTTTGAAATATCCCTCAGGTGGGATTAGTCTGATGTCTTTCACCTGGTTAGAAGGGGGTTCTGGTTTTTCAGGGGACAGCCATGGAATTGAAAAAAAGGTACCATTTGTAAATTGCTATGGTGTCCTGAATTAAGAAGTGAGACCAAATGTACCAGGGTTATATAAGAAGATCAGAGAAGCTAGGGAGGGATCTAGGGAGACAATCAAAAATGTAGGGTACTCTTTACCCCTATCTGAGAATCCAAATAATACTTATGCAATCATTTAATTCTGGAAAATTCACAATCTAAGCATTAAGAGACTGGGGTGTGGGCAATGTGGGGGTATTTCTGTTTTAAGAACATATGCATATCATATTGTTACTTTATGTGCATTTTTGATTGTACAACAACAACTTCTTAATAAAAAAAAAATTAAAATCAGAAAAGCTATGGGTGCAGCTCAGTGGTAGAACACACGCCTAGCATATACAAGGCCAGCACTAGGGTATAGGGGGAATCTGAGAAACCTTGCTTTTGAGGTCTTCAAATGGTAGGAGCAGAATATAGAAAGATTCCTTGGATCTTTTTCCAAAGAGAGTTGTATGTTCCCTATCATCTGGTAAAGAAGTGACGTATAAACATGACGTGACGTTCAACTCCCCCACTGCCACTATAGGGTTACATTGGGCATGACAAGCCCTCTTTCTTGGCCTTTATAGTTAGGGAGTTGGAAATGACCACCTTTAAGGCTTCCTCTTCCCACTGCGCAGTTTATACTCTAAGGGATGACCCATAGCTGCCTGCAACGTCCAGTAGATTCCAAAGTTTGCCTTCCCTTTCCCTTTATATCAGCCTGGGTTGTTGTATTAAGGTGACATCTGACCTAGAGAAGAGTCCTCACCCCAATCCCATTCTTAAACTTTCTTGGCAGAAAGACACACAAAAGAAAACCAACCCTAACCTTGGCAGCGTGGATCCCCACCTGGGGGACCGGTGAGCATTCCAGGGCAGCAGTGCCCAGAGCAGGACCCCTGTGCTCGCTGTCCCCGCTGACACAGCACAAGGGCTGGAGTGACTAGGGTCACAGGCAGATCCATGCACTGCACCATGCTGGAGACTCTTTCACCTCAAGGGGCTGTTTTGGTTCAGCAGCTCCTATGACTTGAACGAGTTAATCACTGATGACAAGAGATTAATTTATAACTGGACAGCAGACAAGATAATGCAGGCTCTGGCTGGGTGGCACTGAACTGTGGCATGGGGCATTGCTCAAAAGACACCTGGGTGTGCAGCTTGGTGCAGAGGCTGGGAACTTCAAATCTACCTTGCTTCCTTAGAGGCCACCTGGGCCAAAGAGAGGGAACATGTGCTGAGGACTCTGGTTTCCTCTCCCAGCTTATGTGTCAGAAAACAGACCTGGGAACAGAGCTGATAGAATAGTCCAGTTAAGAGGGTACATTGGCAGGCTCACCCAGCTGAGGCCCCTTGGACAACTCTGTGACTGGAGGAGGACAGGGGAGAGAGGGGAGCAGGGAGGTAATAAAGAGTGTGGACGGAGGGATGGGAGCCCAGGGTGAGAGGTCATTCCTCCAGCCTGAGTCGCGCAGCTTGTGGCCTGCTCCAGGGAGTCAGGACCTTCCTTGCCATCCAGTACACATCCCTTCTGTCACCCCTACCTTCACACCCTCATTTTGGGTCCCAAAAATGTGGAAGTGAGACATGATGGACAGGCCCTTCTGGGGTCTGACCTTTGTATCTGAGACACTGCTTTTATATGGAACAAAACGACTCTGCCACGTTGGAGACGCAAGGCCGTGGTGTTGGGTGTGGGTGCTGCTACTTTGCCAGCTTCAGAGATCTTGTGTTTCCAGCCAGGATTGTTTGGAATCTAGAAATCAGAACTATTTATCAGAGAGGCCCCTGGTGACCCTGCCCTGAGGCTGCTGGACTTAGGAGGCCTTTCCACAAGGCTATAGTCTAGCTGCAGAAATAAGAAGAGAAACTTGGAAGGTGAATGCAACCAAAGGCAGGAACGAGGTCTGTGTGAAAGTTGGGGTGCAGAGGTGCCTCTGGGCTGCTGAGAGTGGGCTTGCTCCCTGAGAGGGTGCTGGGAGCCCTGAAGTGTGCTGGGTGACTTCTCGGATGCAGTCCCGCTGCCCTGTCCCCATTAGTGCAGGCCCTGCAGCTCCCTGCCTCTCTTGGATCAAGCTGCTCCTCCACCCAGGTGTCCTCTCCCTTCTCCACATCACTCGCTTCTGTCAGCCGTCAAGACGCAGCCATCACATCATGGCAGGGCTTCCACGCAGCTGCACCTGGGACCTCAGCTCCTTCCCCTTGGTTCCGCAGCAGCCCATACTTCTTTGCATCTTTTGCAACATTTCTGCAGGGTTCTTCATTCTGATAGGCAGATGAGTGTCACCTGGGGACCCTGTGAAATCTGTCAACTCTGGTCCTGACCCCCAGTCTCTGGGGAAGTTGTTTTCATTCATCTTCACATGAGCTTTGGATTCCAGGCCAGAATCAGGAATGGCTTTTCTGGTCTGTGTCCCCCTGGCTCTGGGTGACTGAATGTCACCATGCCCAGACAGCTCTCTAGGCTTGGCAAAGAAGGAAGCAGAGTGGAGGCCTGTGCCTTCTAACTTGCACCATGTCGTTCATTCACTGTTCTTGCTCTAAGTCCCAGACACCACGCTGGATCCTGGGGTACAAAAGCAAATTGCATTCCCAGATCCCATCTGAACTCACACAGCTTATAGCCTCATGTGGGGAGGTCTACGTGCATCAAAGTCCCCATGCGTACCAGGTCGAAGAGCAATAAAGGATAAAGAAAGGTGCTAAGAGAGCCCACGGCGGGGATGCTGGTCGGGCTGAGTCCGGCAGGCTGAGCCCCTCAGGACACCCAGTATGGTTTCCAAGACAAGCTTCTTCTCACACCCATTCCTTCATTATTGCTTTCCTGTATCTGCTCTTGGTCCCAGCCTTTGGGAAATGGTGTATTTTTAAACAGAGAAGGAACCCTTTGTTTCCTGCCGGGGTAGTCTGCTAGCATATACAGTGTCCCTGCTGAATTCCAAAGAGACACACCTCCATCAGAAGAGACCGAACCTTGGCACGGGCCTTGGCCAGCACCTGCTCACTCCTACCAACCTGCTCCCCTCACCCAAGCACAGTTGTACAGTGAACAACTTGGACAACCTTCGGCAGACTCCTCTTGAGCAGGGCGTTCTGGCTTCTTGGCTCTTCCTCACGGCTGGAAGATTCCTTTATCCTACAGAGACATAATTACATTTTCTATGGGCATAAATCTGGACATTTAGAGAGGAATTTATAAAAGCTTTTTTTTGTTGTTGAAGGATTGGGTATTTTTCTTGTCTAAATCAGAAGGATGACTCCTTTAATTATGGTCCAAGAGAGTTCTTTCATATGGTAATTCATACACCCTGGCTGATAAGCCCGAGACTTGGCCTAAGGTTCAAAGCAGAAATTGGGTTCAGATGAGACATAGCTGGTTTTTAATCTGGTTCGCTGTTAGCCACTGATGTTGGGATAATTTTGGATTCTGAGTGACAGTGGGTCTCAAAAACCTGGTGAAACAATATCTTTTAAAAGGAAGCGCGAGGGGCTGGAGCAGTGGCTCAGTGGTTACAGCACTTGCCTGGCACACTCGAGGACCTGGGTTCAAAGCCCAGCACTGCACACACAGCTAGGTGTCAGAGCAATAAAGGTCAGATGAAAATAAATAAATAAATCGGATTCTCTTTCTCTCATTAAAAAATATCTTTAGGCTGGAGGGGTGGCTGGGCGGTTGTGGAGCTTGTCTGGCATGCATGAGGACAGGGAACCTCAGCACCACTTATACACCAAAGTGTCCGAGCAATGAAAGTCACATGAAAAACTAAATAAAAATTGATTCTTTCTCTCTCTTTCACTGTCCCTCTCTCTTTAAAAAAAAACAACAACTTTAACTAGAAAGAGTAGAGGAGGGCTTGCTATGTCTGGGAGTGAGAGAGAGAAGCATTTTGTGGTGGAAGATGACTCTCATCACACGCTGGCCACATTAGTGGCTTTGAGCTGGAATGGCCCTCGAGAGGCACCTCGTCCAGATCTTTTCATCTACCAATGGGGAAACTGAGGCTCAGAGATAGAAAGGGGATTGGCTTAGGTCATACAGTGAGTGGCAGAGCCGGCTGACAACAGATAGGTGCCTTCTTCTGCACCTGGACCTTGTGCAGGGGTTCCCAAAAGAGCGCGCCAACTGTGTGCATTATGGGGAAGGTGTGAGTCACACCGGTGATCAGTGACCGTGAGTGTACGGGTGGTTACCAGAAGATGCAGTGGCTCACCTGGCCCAGCACTGCCCCTCCTCTTCCGGACATGAGAAGTTGCATTCTAGCTGAGAGGGACTAAGGCTGAGCCTCTTCAGGAGATGACCCTAGGAATACTGTGGGAACTGGGACTGGCAGAAGAAGGAGGTGGAAGTCAACTTCACAGACACTGCAAAGACCCAGGTGCATCCACGCCGCAGCACTGTCCCTGAATCGAGTGTAATCGTTGATTTCCGGGGGTTGGAGGGTTCCGTGCCAAAGTGACATCCTCCCTTGGGCACTGCATTTTTCTGTTTCTTACATCTGAAGACCCGTTTTCAGTTGTGAGGTGAAGGTGAGCTCACGGGTGGCTGGCACTGAGGGACTGCTCAGCGAATGGTGGCCTCAGTAGAGATGCTATTAAGGAGATGGGGAGAAGGGAAATCCTTACAACCATCCTTCCAAGGAGGCTTTCAGGAAGTGGCATTCTCCCCTCCATAGACACGCAAACAGGGCGAACTTCCTGTCCAAGGTCACACAGTTCCAAAGCAATAAAACTTAGCTCCTTTGGCTCTGTGCCATTTCCACGGGGCCACACTGGCTCCTCTTAGCCTCTGCTTCAGTTCCCCTCCCTCACCGAGGATCCCTGCGTTCAGATGCTTTTGAATGGAAGGGTGGGCCTTAGGTGTAAGCTCTGTCTTTGGGACACAAATGGGTGGGGGTGGTTCAAGCATTGAGAAGGCTGGAAATGGGGGTCCCTTTCCCAAAGTGTAAGCAGATGGGACATTCTGGGGCCAACTGTGAGCATTATGGGGATGTGTGAGCCACACCTGTGACGGTGAGTTGAAGGGTGGTTTCCGGGGACGTCTAGGGCCAAAAGACACAGTGGCTCACCTGACCCAGGTCTATTTGTATTTTACTCCCAGACAATCTTTTTTTCCATATATCAGAGCTCCCTCAGGGAGCCGGGCCCCTGTTCTGATTCATACTCCAGGGTCAGCACAGGGCTTCGAGGGAGAGCAGCTGGGGGAGGCCTTGGGTTCCATTCCCAGCACCACTCAAGCTGCTTCCTCAGAGCTACCCTAGGGGGAACTGTCCCTCAGGAGTCGGGGCCTCTTTCTTCCCTACTCTCCTGGCTACTCTGTGTCTGGTGACCAGGCAGGGACAACTTCAAATGAAGTTCTTTATCATTTCTTCTATAAACTGTCCTACAGAGGAAGCAACTGTGAGTTTTCATCCATACTTATTTCACTAATGAATTCCAACAAGATCTATTGAAATTCATTAGTGAAAGAAGATCTAACTCTAAAACACAGCATTCGCCCTTTCTATTCCTGTTAAGGATGTATGTGGAAATGGAAGGACAGATTCAAAGGTGGACTTCTCTAACTCTGAAGGGCATAGACAGGAGCACCAATCGGACTGGAGTGAGGAGATCTACATTTCGGTTGATTCCTTCCCTGTTGCCTGTGCGGTTGTAGAGCAAGTCACTTAACCTCTCTGGACCCACATGTCCACTAAGGACTCTTTCATGATTATAAACACTGAGAGAATCCTCATGATAATGCAGTTCTTTTGTAATGTTAAATTTCATATATTCCCCTGGCCCATGAAACTTGAAAAGGTTAGAATCGTCTTTTGATTGGAAAAGGTTAGAATTTTCTTCTGTTTGGGAAAGGTACACATGCATAAAACAATGGCTTAAGTTCTTTCTTTTTTTGTACTGGGGATTGAACCCAAGGCATCACACATGCCAGGCAAATGCTATGCCACTGAGCCACACTCCAAGCCCTTCTTATCTCTTTGTTTTGAGACAGGGTCTCACTAAGTTGACCAGTCCAGCCTTGAACTTGTGATCCTCCTGCCTCAGCCTCCTGAGTAGTCGAGATTACAGGTGTGCACCACCACACCCAGAGGCTTGAGTTCTTTCTAACCATGGCCCTGAGACTGTGGGTGCAGCAGGTCAATCAGGTGTAGACTCATACGCATTTTATACTGTAGAACTATTTCCCATTTGCTTACAAAGAAATCCTGAAAGTGAAGAAGTGTTTCTGGACTCTACTGAGGCAGAGCCTCTGATCTCAAGAGTTGGACCGTGTAGTCTCCGGTCTCCTCAGTGTACAACTTGGAGGCCCAGAGTCAAGGGAGGAGGTTCCCAGTACTCCAGGAAAGTTTGAGACAGAGCTGAGTGGGCACCTGGCAGCTACCACGCCCCGTCCAACACCAGTGCCTCTCAGCTGTGCAGATTGGAAGGGCAAAGGATTATAAAGAGCCATGCCTGGAGAACATCTTTAACACTGTAAACAGAGGCCCAGAGGTTTTTTTTTTTTTAATTTATATTTTCAGTTTAACACACATCAAAACCCTGCAGGTCTTCAAATACCACTATGGACACTTGATTTGCATTTTCCGAAGCCACCTCTGAGCAGCTCTGAAATAAATTAAAAAGAATGGTCAAGGCTGAATGCACACGGAGGTGCATTCATGTGCTCAGCTCAGCAGATTCAGGTATGACCCCTACAGAGCTTGGACTCTGAACTGGCACCGACATTCTCTACGCTCAATGACCATCTCGCACAATGAATTCATCTGTGTAATTGTGCTTAGCTGTCCCAAGATTAACTCCATGTTTGCATGAAGATCAAAATGCTTACTTTTAGAAGTTTGGTTTTCTTCAGTGTCTGTGTTATCTGGGGAGGCATTCATGCCTGGAATTTCCTGGGCTTTTCTTTTTAAAATCTCTTGCAGGGATTGAGAATGTGAGGGTGAGACAAGGGTGGGGTATCTTACCTCTTATTGTTCTTTTTTCGAAACAACAATTGGCAATGATTCTTCACCAGTTTGATATCCTCGATGGCAATCCAGACCATACGCATCCTAAAGTGGAGAATAGCATTCTTGTTTGAGCCCTACCCCTAAATCCTATGCTCATTAGGACATGACCCAGAATTCTGCTTTTAAAAGAAAAAAAGAAATCTAAGGACTGGAGATGTGGCTCAGTGGTAGAGTACTTGCCAAGCATGCCTGAGGCCCTGGGTTCAATCCCCAGCACACCACCAAAAAAAAAAAAAAAAAAAAAAAGATTCTAATGGATTTAATTTACATATATACATAGTGTGTCTCTGAAGTGAATATCTTGATACGTGTTTATGTGTGCATGTGCTTCTGCCTCTCTTGTGCCTTTAGTTTTTGTTTAATACCATTTGGTAGTGTGAGATGTCTGCTCTGGGCTTTTCCAAGGACAGCCACTTCCGTGGGAGCAGGAAGTTGACAGACTTTCCAGCGCTGGGAGGGTGGTGGCCTGATTCAAATCAACAGGATTTACTTTCTAATTTCACCTCGCTTGCACTTGAGTGACAAGTTCTGGGAGAAAAATTGGCACAGTAAACTGAGCTCCACAATGGGGAGCAGTAGGGGACAGCGAGCCGTCTGAATGGGGTGGAGTGTTCCCACTTAATCATTACCACTGCTGACCTGGGTGAAAACAGCCAAGGCATACCATCTGCATGGGACCTACAGTGAGTGCAAAGAGGGCTGGCTTCTTAGGAAGTGCGAAGCAGCAGAAGTCAGAGAGAAGCGGTGTTATTCCAGGTTCAGTGGGGTTTTTTCTTTTTTTTTGGCAGAAGAATCCCAACTGCCCCAGCTATTTCAAAATTCTAATATCAGGTAGGAGTAGTGTGTTTTCCAGCATCCCTGTGCGTGCCCAGGACACAGGGCAACTTTGAGAACAAACACATCCTTTCTCAAAATAGGTGGCCAACTATTTACTTATACAAACAATGCTTTGAAAAGGCTTTATAAGTTGAGTTGCAGCTCCTGAGCTTTGGACCGACCCCTAGACTTGTTCCAAAAGGCTCCTTCTGGGGGAAGGAAAGTTTTGAGGCTCTCAGGTCCAACCCTGGCTCAAAAAACAGGTCAAGGAAGAGCCGCCTCCATCTGTAGGTTGAAGCTGCCCAGGCAAACTTGAAGACAGTTTCCAAACACGGACGACAAGAGTGGACATCACAACCTGCTTTCAAAATTCTTTTTGTGACCTACTGAAAGTTGGATAAGCAGAGCTATAGCACAAATTGGATCCTGAGTAAAGAGTCATTTGCTCAATCCATGCATTCAACACATATTGAGAGGGATATGCAGATATGGACAGGTGGCAGGATTGCCCAGCATCATGGAGGGGCCACTTTAAGTTCAAGGGTGCACATTTAAGGCTCAAGGGCTGTGCTTTGTTCACACATCTTGTTCTGCTGTACAGTGTCAGGTGCTGACAGGAGGGTCAGATTTGACCAGGGCTGTGGTTTTTGCCAAAGCAGTGATGAAGTGAAGGCGGACAGAGCACTGAGTGTGCATAGGGAAGTGATTAAGATAAATGATCATGGGATTTAAAAGTGAACTTTATTTATTTGTTATTTTTAATGAGCTCTAGCTTTGGACCTAGCACACTTGGATTCCAGTGGTAACATTGGTGCTTACTGGCTGGATGATCTGAAGCAAGTTACACTTCCTCTCTGGGATTCAGTCTCTTCTATGAAATGAGGATGGAAATACTGGGAGTTGATTGAATGAATGATACCAGGTTTCCGCTTCTGCTGAAGTTCACAGGTCCCAGGATTCTTTCTGGGGCATCCTCTGGGGGATGTCAATTAGGAAAAAGTGAAGCGAGGTCACTGATATTTCAACGATCCAAAGAGGACAGCTTGCAAGAATATCTGCCTCTTCTTCATGATCTTGGATATTAATTCCAGATCCTGCAGCTAGAAAAGGATTCCCAAGGCGGCAAAACTCTCACTCTAACGACAGTCAACTTTGGTTCTGAGTAAGCTTCAGATGGGCTGGAACAGAGAGACAGCACTGGGCTGGGAGTTTGACTTGGGTTCTAGACCAACTCCATCACTGTTCCTCACTCCCTTTCTCCTTTTGGATCTCAAGTCCCTCATCTATATAATGGGTGAATTTAAGTTCACTGAGCTTTTATTTGACTTCCACCATTTCCCTGCCCCGGTGGCATCTTTCTGCCTTCCTTAACTTGCCTGATTTTTTTCAGGTTCAGTACTGGCACAGCACCAGCAAGTTTATGGTTTTACAGACCCCCAAATATGCTTTGCAAATAAACAACAAAGACATTAAACACATTGCATGCAACCACCAAGGACTTGAACAAAGACAGACTTTTGAAATTGTAAGGGGATGGAAAAAGACACTGACAGGGGAACCTCTACTTGAGTTTCAAACCAGATGGGCAAGTGGCCGCAGACAGGGGGACCCTCAGGCGCTAGGAGTACGGTGTGCCTCTTCCCTCAGTGCCTGATCTGGGTGGTTTGGGTGGCAGGTGAGAAAATAGCTAAAAACAAATCAAAATCTCTAGTGAGGGGCTGGAGCAGTGGCTCAGTGATTACAGCATGTGCAGGACGCAAGTTCAAACCCCAGCACCACGTACATAGCCAAAATGTCAGAGCAACAAAAGCCATGTGGAAAAACTGAATAAAATTGATTCTTTTTCTTTCTTTCTCACTCTCTCTTTTAAATCTCTTATGAAGAAACAGTTCAGTCCTTCTGAATCCTTAAGAGGTTTGTGGCAAAGCTAGGACATTTAAATAACTTGAATTCTTATTAACGTGTCCCTTTCTCAGTGACAACTTTACCCTGGCCCCCACTTTTTTTTTTATCAAACAGAGAAAATAGGACTCAAGTTCAGAAGGCTTCCAAGTCTAGGCTCTCATAATATTTTGTTTTATTGTATTTCTTTTGGTGGTTACTGCCCATGACAAGTGATATTATTTTCCATTTTAAGTAGTTTTAAAATTCTCTTAAAACACATCTATTTAATTAAAAAATGGAGTTGATTTTGTAAGAATATTAATAGTGTGGGTTCTATGACAATATTGGACAGGTGGTTCCTGGGACACCACTAGCAAGCTCTTGGTTTCTAGGTTCTAAGAAATAGCCCTGCCCCAAATCCCTGAGCCTCATTTCCCAGCCACGTCTTCCCAAGCAGTCACCTTCCTGGTGTGTTTCTTTGCCCCTCTCCACCTCTGCACACGCCCTATTGAAACCTGTAATGCTAAGCCCAAGCCTCACCTCCTAGAAGCTTCTAGAAGCCAGCAGCCTGAGTTCAGATGCCAGCTCTGTCGCTAATAGGGTGACCTTGAAATATGTTACTCAGACTTTTTGAGCCCCAGTTTCTTAATCTGAAAAAAAAAAGATAACATTTACTTTTCGTTTTGTTTTTCAAAGATTAAATGAGACCATGTGAGTGAAGCTGCCTAGCATGTAGAAGAGAGTCAGGAAAAATCTCTGTAATCCCAGCAACTCAGAGGCACGAGGGGCGAAGTTTGAGGCTAGCCTCAGCAACTTAGCAAGACCCTGCTTCAAAATAAAATAAATAAATAAAAGGGCTGGGGAATGTTGTTCAATGGTTAAAGGCCCCTGGGGTCAATCCTCAGAACGAAAAACAAAAAAACAAAAACCAAGAGAGAGAGAGAGATCAAGCTGCATTCGCTCTCCCTTGCTCCAGTCTGCCTCAATTACCTTGGAGCGGAGGTGTCCGGTTTGTGAGGTCTAAAGCTCATTTTGCTGACCTCAGTATCTTCCCCCATGCCATTAGCACAATCTTAGCTCAAGTAACTGCACTTAGCAGCCCCTCTGGGTGTGGCTCCCCTTTCCCCATGATCCTCAGTCCAACAGCTCAAGAGCCACCATGCCCTGCAAACCCCACGGGCACCCCCAACCCAGCCCATTTCCACCTGAGCCCCACTGTGGGTGTTTCCGTCCCCTCCTGTCCCCTTAGGAGGACATTTGGCAGTGTCTGAAGATATTTTTGTTGTCACGGCCAGGGTGAGGGGTTCTTACTGGCATCTCAAAGGTAGAGGCCAGGAATGTGGCTAAACGTCCCTCAATGCAAAGGACAGACTGCAAGATAAGCAGTGATCCTGCCCCACGTGTCAGTAGTGCTGTCCCTGAGGAGCCCTGACTTAGAAGCACCCTGATAGGAGGGTCAAGGCACAGCTCTGCTCACCCACTCCCTCCCATGCTTCCTGCGTCCCTTGTGAGAGGATCCAAGACCCAAGAGATGACCCAGTCTTTGTGGTGGAGGATGAGGCCTCCATGGTCCTGCTCCCTGCCTGCTGCCACTAGTTTTTCAGTGTTCTCCCTCTCTGATTGCCCCCCTATACCTTGCTGTGCCTCCTGATGAGCCTCCAACATAGCTTTTCACTCTATGTGCCATGTACCCAGAATGTTCCTCCGTGGGAGAGTCCCGAATTCACCCCTCACTTCCTGAAGTTTCTGCTCCAAAGTCTCTTTCCCAGGAAAGCCTTCCCTACCAGCTTCTTGGAAGGCCACAGGCCTTGCTCAGCACTCTCTACCCCTGGGGTTTGCTCTGTGCTTCTCCGCTGTGCCGGCCACCTTACACCCTAATTCAGCTGTTGTATTATTTTTCTTCCCACTAGAGTGTAGGATCTCCAGGGGAGGGTTTTTTTGTTAGTTTGTTTTTGTTTTGTTTTGGTCTTAATCACTGATATTTCCCAGTTTCCCACTGCCTAGTGCTCAAAAACTATTTACTGAATAAGTTAATAAATCAGTATCATCCTGCCCCCAAGTTGTTCCTCTTACCTGTATTTCTAGCTGATGTATGAAACTACCTCTTATCTGATAGCCAAGTACAAAAGCCAAAAGAAGATTCAAGGTCAAGCTTGAATCTTCTTTTTTTTCTTAACAGCTTTAGTAAAAAATGTAATTCACAGATAAGCTTTCAAGTCTTACCCATGTTGTGGACTAAATCAGTATCTCATTGTTTCTTTCTTTTTCTTTTTAATACTGAGAATTGAACCCAGGGGCTTTACCACTGAGCCATATCCCCATTTTTTTAAGCCAGAGAGGGAGAGAAAGAAAGAATCAATTTTATTCAGTTCTTCATCTGGCCTTTGTTTCTCCAACACTTAGCTGTGTGTGTGGTGCTGGGGTTTGAACCCAGGTCCTCATGCATGTCAGGCAAGCACTCCAACCACCGCCACCAACCCAAGGTTCCAGCCCCTTCCCAGATCTTTTTATCTTTTTTATTTTGAGACAGGGTCTCACGAAGTTGCTTAGGGCCTCGCTAAGTTGCTGAGGCTGACTTTGAACTTGTGATCCTCCTGCCTCAGCCTGGAGTTGCTGGGATTACAGGCATGCACCATGCTGCCTGGCTGGTAGTACATTATTCCTACAGCCAGATAATATTTCGTCGACTAGATGAGCAACGTTTTGTCTGTCCACTCACCGGTGGATGGGCAGTTTCTAGCTCGGGGCTGTTGTGCATGAGCCTCCTGCAACCTTCTTGGGTGAGCGTGCATTCTCGTTTCTCTCGGGCGGTCCTGGAGCCAAGTTGCTGATCACGTGGTAACTGTGTGCAGCCTTTTGAGGAGCTGCCAGCTGCTTTCTCTTTGCATGGCCTGGAGTTCTCCCTCTTGAGCCTGTGCCCGCCTCCATCTGCACAGAGACTCTGCAGTTCTCCCCCAAGGCTGCAGTGCCTCCTACCGGGGTCTCTGCAGTGGGTCACCCTCAGCTCCCCGGGGAGGGAATTTCAACGTCCAGTGCCCAGGCCACACCCCAGCCTCTCTGCAGGTGGGACGGGGCGTTTCCTGAAGCTCCCCAGGTGACTAGGTACACAGCCAAGGGCGAGAACCCAACAGGGCCTGGCTTCCTTGGGTCCATGCTTCACCTGCCACCCAAATATGACCGGGGCACCACGCTCCTCTAGAAACTCTCCACGACACATCCTGAGCTTCCCAGATGCTCACCCATGTGACCTCCATCCACAGGCCACACTGAGCCAAGCATACTTTCCCGAGAGCGTGCCCAGCGGGCTACTCCTCGCCTCTGCGCCTGGGAAAACCACTCCACCCAACCTGAAGCATCTTTCCCCATCTTTTCATCCTCCTCTAGGAAGTCTTCCCTGACTACTCTCTTGCTGGGCTGAGCAGGACCCTGTCCCACCCCTGGCACAGCCTGCTCTCGGTAGCCAGGACCCATGAATTATTCATCTTGGTATCTGCTGGACCTGTAGCTGCTCGACTCTTGGTCAGGGAACTCGTAGTAGAGGTGCTTTTCTTCTTCATGGCATGGGTGGGTGGGGAGGGTAGTGAATGACGCAGTGACACAGTCTTGGTCAGGGAACTCGTAGTAGAGGTGCTTTTCTTCTTCATGGCATGGGTGGGTGGGGAGGGTAGTGAATGACGCAGTGACACAGTCTTGGTCAGGGAACTCGTAGTAGAGGTGCTTTTCTTCTTCATGGCATGGGTGGGTGGGGAGGGTAGTGAATGACGCAGTGACACAGTGAAGGGGCGGCTGAGTGCCCACTGGTCTACCAGGGGCAGGGACCAGCTAGGTGGCCAGACCAGCTGCCCACCCACACTCTTCTGAGCTCCCACGATAATCCTGGGGGATGGCAGCAGGCCCTACTCTCCAACCCCCACTGGACCACAAGTTCCAGCACATTCCCATTCCAGAGTGATCCCTGCCTGCATTTCCTCAGCCTCAGCCAGCAGGTGTTGGCAGTGAGGGGGTCCAGGTGGGACCGTCCCCCCTGAAGGCAAAGTGCCCCAGAAATTCAGCACAGAGGTCCCCCTTCAAAGGGCCCCACAGGGGTGGAACATCCCCGTCCCTTCTTCCACCAGGAATTTCCAGGCTTGGGAAGATGCCGCCCTTCTCTTGACAGAGCCGTCGAGGGCCCACCTGTCCCCCTCTCCCGCACCGGATGCACGGTTTCTGCGGAGTGTTGGAGGCTTCAGGGCCTGGCTGCTGGTGCTGGAGGCCACCATAAGCACATGTCCTGTAAGCCACCAGGTTCCTCACAACTGCTCAGCCACACTGATGACCTCACTTCCCAAGAATCAGAGGAGCACTGTGTGGGAGTCCAGCTCTGCTACCACCGTGTGCCTGGGCCACTCGCTGCCCCTCTATAGCTCTGTGGAAGCAGAGCTGGGTAAAGGTTTTCTTCTCAGGTCCTGAATTACCAGGAAGACCATGCCTGGGAAGAGCAGTCAAACATGGCAAACGCCAACAGGCCTGGAAATAGCTACTCTCTTAATTTCTTCTGTATCTGGCCTGGGTGCAGCAGGATGGCAGAGTCATGTGGGGGACAGCACTGGACAAAGGAATCTCCACCACCTGAGTTCAATGCCTGCTGTACCCTCCATGAGCAACGTCCTCGGGGCCAAGTCGCTTTTCTCTGAGAAACTTCAGCGCGCTCATCTGTAAAAGGAGACATGTGAACTGGGTGTGGTGCTACACGCCTGGAGTCAGGATGAGGCAGGATGATTGCAAGTTCAAGACCAGCCTGGCAACTGTGTGAGACCCTGTCTCAAAAATAAAAGGGCTGGGGATGTAGCTCAGTGGAAGAGCAGCCCTGAGGCCAACTTCCAGTAGACAGAGATATTTAATACTTTCCCAATTTATTCAACAGACCGGTGCTCAGAACCTTCTGTGTGCCTGGCCTGGGGCTGCGTGGGAGATAGAAAAGTAAATCGGACAGGAAGAGGTCAGTTGAGGTCTGGCAGGGAGATAACCTGTAATGTACTGCTGCAGTATTTGTGTTCTTTCTTTTTCTTTTTTTGTATCAGGGATTTAATCCAGGGGTGCTTAAACACTGAGCCACATCCCCAGCTCTTCGCATTTTTTATTTTGAGACAGGGTCTCTCTAAGTTGCTCATGGCCTTGCTAAGTTGCTGAGGCTGGCTTTAAACTTTCAATCTTCCTGTGTAAGCCTCCCAAGCTGCTGGGATTACAGGCGTGCACCACTGTGTCAGGCCGGTATTAGAGTTCTTCAGGATGGTAACTGGATCTAGTAAGAAGAGTTGGTTTGGGGCTGGAGCAGTGGCTCAGCAGTTCGAGTGTTTGCCAGGCATGCATGAGGACCCGGGTTCAAACTCCAGCACCCCACACACAACTAAGTGTCAGAGAAACAAAGGCCAGATAAAAAAGTAAATAACAATGACTCTTTCTTATTCTCTCTCTCTTTAAAAAAAAAAAAAGTTTGTTCTGCAATCTTCAACACAATTTTTCTTCTTGAATAGAAAATGCTTGCTTTAAAATTCAGTACTAGAGCGGCTGGAGCAGTGGCTCAGTGGTTGCGGCGCTTGCCTGGCATGTGTGAGGACCCAGGTTCGAATCCCAGTACCACATATACAACGAAGTGTCGGAGCAATGAAAGCTGCATGAGAAACTTTCTCACTGTCACTCTCTCTTTAAAATAATAAATAAGTAATAAGTAAATAAATAAATAAATTCAGCACTCAATGTTCAGCAACAATTAGCTACAGCCCATGTTCTCAAGCAAAAGGTGGGCAAGCCCTTTCCAGTCCAGGAACCAAGTGAGACCAGTCTTGTCTAAGTTGGTCACCAGGCCACTGAGCTTTCTGTTAGGAAGTTGTGAAGTTAGGAACTTGCCTGGGAATAGAAGAGCAGTGGAACAGAGTGGAAGGCCGCACGCAGATCTGCAGGAACGAGCAAGGGGCGTTCCCAAGCCACGAGGAAAGGATGGTTTGGGAATTAGATCAGCAGTGCAGAGCTGCAGGCCAAGTGCCTAGGAAGTGGTGAAGGCTTATCTCTGCCTGTGTCCCACATCCAAGGTGGAACTCTCTATTAAAGAGTTACATGGGGGCTGGAGCGGTGGCTCAGTGATATCATGCTTGCCTGGCATAGGCGAGGACCCAAGTTCAAACCCCAGCACTACTTACACAACTAAATGTCAAAGGCCAGATGAAAAAATAAATAAAATTGATTCTTCTTCTCTCTCTCCCTCTTTTTTGTTTTAAAGATAGAAAGGGACAATGAGAGAGAGAGAAAGAGAGAATCAATTCTATTTAGTTTTTCATGTGACTTTCGTTGCTCCAACACTTCATTATGTATGTGGTGCTGGGGTTCAAACCCACGTCCTTGCACAAGCCAGGCAAGTGCTGTAACCTCTGGGCCACTGCTCCAGCCCCCCTCCCTTTCTCTTTTAAAAATAAATAAATAGTTACATGAAAATTAGCTGAAAAATTGAGAGCAACTTTCACTAATAGAGAATTGGTTAAGTTATTGCATATAAATGCAGTGGACTATTATCTAACGATTAAAGTCCTGTTTTAGAAGATTCACAACCTACTATTAAGTAAAATCATAGATTACAAAACATAAATAGCTATGACCACAGTTCAATTCCCCAGGAGACAGATGGGGTTGTGTGCATGCACACACGTGCACCTTTGGAGTGTGTGTAAGACCACATGCACACTTACACACACATAAAACGTCTGCAATGAAATATTCAAATGACACTAGGGATTTTCTCAGGGGGATAGCAGGTAATTTTTACTTATACATACTTCTAGGGTCTTCTTTCCCAAATAGTCCATGTTCAATACACATTCCTTTTATAATATTGGAAAAATACAAGTGACTTAGAAAATAATTTTATAATATCTCTAATATTAAAATAATTTAAACACTTTGACAAAAGAAAGTGAAGACAAATTTGGGGAGCAGACAGTATGAAGACTGGGAACCAGGGCTGGAGTGGTAGCTCAGTGGATGGAGCACTTGCCTGGCATGCGTGAGGACCTGGGTTTGAACCCCAGCACCACATACACAACTAAGTGTTGGAGAAACAAAAGTCAAATGGAAAACTAAATAAAATTGATTCTCCCTTTCTCATACTCTCCCTCTCTTAAAAAAAAAAAAAAGACAGAGCACCCACTGGGTTGAAACTGGCCTTTTTTCCCAGTGTGGTGCCATGGAACAATCAAACACACTTTGTAGCTCCTCTGGCACCTGACACCAAGTGTAACCTGAACTTCTCTGGAGAGGAAAACCCTGGTCCACTGTGGAAAACTGCCCTTGTGCACACAAAATGGCTCTGGGGTAGCCAAGCTGATCTTATCTCCATTTCCAGAGAGAGAAGGTAAAGTTGATGGTTTGTATTCTCTCAATTAAAACTTTTCTCCTTGGTATTTTCTCAGGGGCTGAGAGTGTAGCTCAGTGGTAGAGTGCTTGCCTAGCATGCATGAAGCCCCACGCACAAAAATTTCTTTATACATGTGCTGCCTAAAGTTACTCTGATACATCAGAATTTTGTATGAGACTCTGAGACTTAGTACTGGTGGTACATTTAACTATCTTCAGTTTTCTATATCACCATTTTAGCAGACACCGGTTCTTGGGAGAATGAAGGCTACAACAGCCTGGTTTTAAAAGTTCCCAGTTGATTCTGTAACACCCCAGCTTGAGATCCACCGTAGTAGCTTGTTCTAAAGTGGCAGGTCATCATTGTGCAGCTTTGAAAACTTCCAATGGGCAAGACTGTGTCTCAGACCACGACACTCAGAATCGGGGGAGCTGTCTGTTCACCCAGATGAGTTCAGTATACAGCCAAGTTTGAACTAATATTTCTCTTATTGGTACCAAGGATTGAACCTTGGAGAGCTTAACCCTTGAGCCATATCCCTAGCCATTTTTACATATTATTTTAAGACAGGGTCTTTGCAAAGGGACTCACCAAATTGCTGAGGCTTGCTTTGAACTTGTGATCCTCCTACTTTAGGCTTCTGCGCTGCTGGGATTACAGGTGTATGCCACCACGGCTGGGCTTAAATTAATTCTTCTTGTTTAAAAATTGGTTCTTTATTAGGTATACATTACATAAGACTTAATATCCCTATGTTCATATGTGATCATATCATAGTGAATCTTATCAACTTGTGTACAATGAGTCACTAAATTAAAAAAAAACTATTAGTAAATAACAAAGATCAGTAGAGGGAAGAGAACGGGGGTGAGGGAAAATACTTTGGACTGAATTAGAATAAGTCATACTGCATGCTTTTATAAAAAATGTCAGTGTTTAGCCTCTTGAACTATTAGTTCTAATGAGAGCGATTTAATAATCAGCAGGAGAAATTGCTAGCAAGAGCAGGATCTGAACAACTTTGTATTCTCTGTCTCCCTCTGCTGGCCATTCTACCACACTGCTGTAAATTACCTACATTGGGTATCCAAGACGCTGCATTTGTATTTTTGTTTATTTATTAGAAAGAGAGGGAGAGAGAGAGAGAGAATCAGTTTTATTAAGTTTTTCACGTGGCTTTTGCTGCTCTGGCACTTCGTTGTGTACGTGGTGCTGGGGTTCGAACCCGCATCCTCACTCATGCCAGCACTGTAACTGCTGAGCCAACACTCCAACCCTGTTACTTGAACTTTTAAATGTTTGCTAGGAGAATAAAAAAGAACCAAGAAGAATTGAAAATATCAAGCACTAAAACAGCTACAAAGTATATTCTTGTCTGTAACAGTATGGTCTAAGAGTTTAAAAGGCATTAGGAAAAAACATCTGGGAAAATTTTGGCAGTATTTTGCAAATAAAACACAGCAAATAAATGCTAGTTATGACCATTAACAGTGAAGCATAAGTTAAGTCCTGTCTTTAGAGTACCAGCGATTCATTTTTGAATGAATGGTTTTAATTCATTCAAAAATATACTTAGTCCTATTTATCCCTAACACAATGTGGCTATGATATGCAATCGTGAATGGATGTGGTCTATACAGTCAGACAGACTGAGGGATTTTTTTGTGTGTGTATGTGTGTGTGATAGACTGAGAGATTTTGTGTGTGTGTGTATGTGTGTGTGTGTGTGTGTGTGTGTGTACCAACTTGCTGCTACTGGACCACAGTTTCTCTGGTCAGAGTCCCTGGAAGTTTTAGGCACCTGCCTGGCTGCACAGCCAGTGCTACAGTGGGACTTCATTGCTCTGGGACTTCGTAGTGTATGTGGTGCTGGGGTTTGAACTCGAACACTGGCGCCTGCCGGGCAAGCACCATAACCACTGCTCCAGCCCCAAGTGGGACTTCTTAATGGGATTTAGCGGCAGGAGTGGCAAAGGGGTTCCCTCACTCTGACTTACAGGCTTCTCTTTGCTGTTCTCAGGATCAGAGCAGGAGGCTTGCCGCTCTTTGTCTGCCTCTGGCATGAACCCCAGGTTTTGGTCAGCTATCCAGTCCAGGGAATACGAGAGCGAGAACAATCTGGGAAGTCTACTGCTCGTTTGGGAGGCGGTGAGTTCTTCTTCCCGCCCCTGATTCTTGCAGAGCTCACTGCTCCCTGCTTCTAGTGTAGCTGCATTCAGTGGCGGAGCTAGGATGGAGCAGGGTGGAATGAGAACAAGGGATGGATTTTTACTTAAAACACAGGCACAGATTTCCAAAAGTTGAGAAATGTTCCCTCAGGGAACACTAATTTGGGAAGAAATTTCACCCATACTGTGGTGGTTGAAGTCTGATTTCTGATTTGACTTTTTATATTTACTTTTCCAGATGAACTTTAGAATCATTTTGTTCCTTAAAAACATCCAATCAAATTCACAGATCTAAAAAGAGTTAACCTTTTTAAAATATTGAGTTCTTTAATCTAGAAACCTGATATATTTTCTCTTGCCTATTATGTCTTTTATGACTTTCGGTAAATTTTTTTGTTATTGCCAAAATTCTTGCATGAAAGTAGAAATAAAATAGTAACTAATTCATAGGGTTACTGCCAAGAATAAATGTAATACTCCTTATAAAATTTCTCAGCAGATACCTTTAAAAATATCCTACTGAAATTAAGATAATTTCCTATTAAAATTGTAAAAAAAAAAAAAAAAGGGTTGGGGAGGGTGGTGGCTTGTCGGTTTCAGAGCTTGCCTAGCATGTGCAAGGACATGGGTTCAAACTCCAGCACCATGTACACAACCAAGGGTCGGAGCAAGGAAAGTCAAATGAAAAACTAAATAAAATTGATTTCTCTCTTTCTCTCTCTCTCTCACTGTCCCTCTTTCTCTTAAAAAATTGTAAAAAAGGGGCAGGAGGGGTGGCTTGGCGATTACGGTGCTTGCTCGGCATGTGCAAGTACACAGTTCAAACCCCACCTTCCATGTACACAAGTAAATGTCAGAGCAACGAAAGCCATGCGAAAAACTCAATAAAAATTGATTCTTTCTCTCTCACACATACAACCCTTCTTCTCGCTGTAAAAAAAAGAAAATAAATAAATAAATAAAAATAAATTTTTAAAAAATCCTTGCATGAGTTTTGGTTATATGTACTCCCAGGTACTCTATTATTTTTTTTTTTTTTTTACCATTATGAATGGTAACCAAGTTGATCGTTATTGATACATAGAATGTCACTGATTTTGGCAGACTTATTTTGTAAATCAGATATCTTTTGAGACTTTTATTCATTCTATTATTTTCTGAGTTGATTTATTTTCTTGGTTTCTGCATATAATGATTTGGGGATTCAGTATCTCAAACTGGTTTTATGCAAGTAATGATAATTTGGAACTGCTTGAAATATTCTTGAAAACTTTTATTTTGACATATTTAATCCCTGACTATTAAATCTTGTACAATGTTGGGAGATAGTAATGATACTTAAGCTTGCTTGTCTTGGTTCTTTTTTAAAAAGGAAAGTCACTGCTAAGATATATTTTATCATATCAATGAAGTATCTTTTAAATTCCTCATTATGTTTTTAAAAGAGTGTTGATTAGAAAAAGACACTCCTCTAGCATCCATAAAAATGACCACTGGATTTTGCTTATTTGACCTATTAATGTGAAAGTGTTTTATTAATAGAACGTGCCTGCATTCCCACAGTAAATCCTAGCTGGACATGGCAGTAGAACGAGCAGCAGCAGTTCTCCTGAAGTCTGTCCCCACAAAGCCCTCCTTGCCTCATTACAACCGAGCCTCTGTTCCTGATGGCACAGTTGTGGTCCTCAGCTGTGTGGACAGGAAGAGTAAATGAACAAACATTCCCTATTTGACACTTGGGCCCAGCTAACCCTGGAATACAGCCCTTGTCCACTGGAGCTGAGGATCCTTTAGCTCAGCCTTGAGTACTCAAGGTCTGTACTGGAAGCAGCTAACCTCCTTCCTTCCTCAAGGTCCCACTCCAGTGTGCAGATGGACATTCGCACCCAAGGAGGACACCAAGGAAAAGACTAGCGAGAGGCACTCTTATGGCCACACACCTGCTCTATGCCAGCCTGAGCCAGGTGCTTTTCATGTTTTATGGGACCTGTTCCTGAACATCTCTGTAAAAGTGTCTAAGTGAGACAAAAAGACTAGATAGGCAGCCAGGAAAAGGGTGTTGGAGAAGAACAGGAGGAAGAGAGAAATCAGGGCTCCTGGACAGATCCTTAACAGCCCCCATACATGACCAACCCCAGAAGGTACTTCGTCTTGTGCCAATGGACCCTCAACCCACTCTTGTGCTGATCAAGGCCTAGAAGTCACTTTTCTCCAGATTTACTGAAGAAGGCAAAATGGAGTTGATTGGCCCCCTTTCCAAATCCTGTATCCCACCAATCATCTATAAGGACAGATCAAGCCCATAAAAACCCCTAGACAAGGGACCAGTTGGCACCCCTCGTGGGACCTCTTCCTCTTTGGGAGCTCTGCTTTCTTTCCATTCTCTAATAAATCCTGTTACTTTGTTCTCACCCTTGTGCCCGAAAATTTCATTCTTCTAATTTGGGAGACAAAGAACCCACCCAACCATACTCAGCGTTATATAAGTAACTTGCCAGAGGACATAGTTATTTAAAATCCAGGTGGATTTGGAGCTTGTACAAGTTGGATATGTAGTTTCGGAAGACTGGTTCTCAAGATGGGTGGAGAAGCAGAAGCAGGTCAGTGTGGTTGATCCCTTTCCTTCCCCTTCAGGGACTCATGGGGACAATACCCAGGGTGTTGCTGGCAAACTAGAGCTCCCATGGTGGCCTCTCTCCCACTGATGGATCAGGTTCTGGAGGCATCCTAGCTATTGCCTCATCTAAAGAGTAGAGGGGAATCCTGCTGTTTATCCTCACGAAGCTCGTGGTATGTTAGCAGAATTTCTGGACCAGTACTCTGAAATTGCAAGGAAATAAATCTCTGACATTTATTGAGTGCCCAGAAGCCGTTTTTAAGAACTTCCCATTAAACTAATCTAATCCTTACAAAGTAGACACTATCATCTCCATTGTTCAGGTGAAAGACTGAGGCACAAGAGGTGAGGGAACTTTCACAGATAGAACCCAAGGAGCCAGGATTTAGCAGGCTCTTCATCACTGCACTGAATTGATGAAGCAAAGATGGAAGGAACCAAAGTAACTTACTAAGCTCTTAACTGGAAATATGGCAAGGTTCATGGTTTGTATTCATGTGCAACTGTGGAAATCAAGGCAGCCTTTGCTTCTGTGTTTGAGATTCCCATCTGTTCTGATCATTGTAGGACACCTGCCTCACTGAGGACTAATACCAAGGAGGGGCCAGAGAGAAGTCCTGCTGCAGTTCTAGGAGTGGGTGGCAGTTAGCAGGTTTCATATTAGCCACAGGAAAGGTTTAAAGAAGGGAAGTCTCAATGCCATCAGTCTACTGAAAAATGGTTCTAGCTTTTGCAGCTCTAATTTTTTCTTTTAAATATCAAAATGAAGTTCAGAGTTTAGCGTTCTTTTATATTTTATGGTGTTGGGGATTGAACCCAGGACCTCATGCATGGTAGGCAAGCTCTGTACCATTGATTCACACCCCCAATCTAGAATTTGGTGTTTGAATTAGAATTCTTAATCAGCAGGGCAACTCCACTGTTTGGGTTGCAGTACAGTAAGCATTAGTGAGGCACCAGCCCAGGCCGTCTGAGAGGAGTCCTGCCCTCTGCTGTAGGCTCAGGAGGCCCGTGAGAAGAAAAGCTGGAGAGCTTTGGGATAGAAGCCCAGACTCGGCCTCCAGGAATTTCTAGAGGTGCTTAACCTTGTTCTTCACCTTTATGTGAATATTAACCTCTATACCAGGGACCTAGAAACCTTTACAGAAACTGTAGGTTCAAAAAGAAATAAAGAGGATTTTATTCACGATAAGAGTGAATCATCAGGGGCTGAAGCAGTAGCTCAGCAGTTATGGCGCATGCCCGGCATGCCCAAGTAAACGGTTCAAACCCCAGCACCAACGTACACAACTAAGTGTCAGAGCAATGAAGGACATGTGAAAAAAATCCAATAAAAATTGATTCTTTCTCTCTCTCTCACTGTCCTTCTCCCTTAAAAAAAAAAAAAAAAAAGGAGTGAATTATCAAATGAAACCATCAGAAGCCATTTCACAAATATTTTATCCAGAAGCCCACCAGTGAAAGCTCAAGAAATCCAAATAATGAGTTATATATGCTACATTTTTTTCTTCTATGAAAATGCAAGTCAGGAAGCTGCTGTGTAATGTCTTCAAGAGAGAGACGCTCAGGAAGAGTCAGGGTTCCTGCAGCTCAGGACAGGTTCAGTCTCTGGGCCCTCTACAGCAATCCATGTTCAGAATCATCTCCAAAGATGAGCAAGTTTAAGGAATGTTCTTAGTGTCTGTTTTCACTGTGCTGTGGTCTAATTCTTTGGAAACTAACTCTCTACCAGTAGAAAATGAAGATTAAGAAATCTGAGAGCTGTGATCCCTAATCACTGCCTCAACAGGAGAAAAGAGCAACTCGAGGGCAAAGGAGAAAAACTGAAAATATATGCCCTTAAAACTTGTATCTCAAGCTAAACCATGACCATTAAGTAATAGATCACCAGAGCCCATTCTTACGTATCCCATGTCAAAAGTAATTGTTATATTTTAATTAGTTCTTGTATGTCCCTAAGTTTCCTTATTGAAATAAATTCTAATAAATTGTTGGCAGTCAAGAGACAAATATACAATCTAAATGTGAATAATTATTCAGTGAGAAATTCACAACTACTTGGGCATTATCAAAATATGATAAAAAATCTGTCTTTATAACCAATGAAATCATACAAAAAATCTTTTTTGAAGGCACAAATTAAAAGGTGGCAAAACAACCCTACATTTAGTGTATGAGAGCACTGGAAGCTGATGTTGTGGGCTAGGCCAGCGGCTCCTGCACGCCAGGAGTTCACTCTGGCTCCAGAATTCCGGGAGGGAGGGAGAGCCTGGCACAGCAGCTTCTTCCAAGCGGAGCCAGCTCAGGATCGCAGCAGTTGCTGCAGTCGCTCCAGTGCAGCCTGGCTAAGACCTGCTCTGCTCTCCGCTTTCTACAAATACACCCTGACGAACACAGGAGACTGCACACTCTGTTTACCCTGGCTTATTACAAAAGGAAAACTGTTCCTGGAGATAAAATACGCAACATTCTAATTCCTTCTCTTTCCCGAGACTAAACACCCTTCACAGCCTCCTAGATGCTCAGTCCACGCTACAACCTGAGCCCTGGCACTGGCTGCCCAGGTCAGAGCTTCCAATAACCCTGACTGTGACCACTGCAATGCAGCCACTGAGCCCTTCGAGAAGACTTCAAATAGCTGCTAACCCTTCCAAATAAATAGTGGATGCACCATTCCTGTCCCTAAGATTAAAGCCCACATAATCTATGCTCGGGCTTGGGTCTTCCTATGACCGTGCTTGACATCTGGAAAGTATGGTGGAACAGTCACCGATTTGATAACCCTAAGAGTGCCACTGTGATCCAGAGGAATCAAAATAAATAGTCAGAATATCTTCTAGGAAGTCCATGATGGTTCTTCTGGCTGCATCCCCAGCCAGTGCCTGCAAGCTGCTTATGTGCTTCAGGGCCATTCTGACCATGTGGTCTCTTTCTTGTGGGCTGTGGGCTGCCCCGGGGTCATCTCCCTCTGCTCCTGATTTTAAAAACTGTAGGAGATAGGACTGGACCATTTCTCCATTCAGTTCAAGGGTTTCTTTGATGCAGGGCAGGTCCGAGGCGCTGGCCAACCTCAAGAGGTGAATCAGCGCCTGGCAGATCTGGGTCCGTAGGCTGGCACAGTACTTGAATTCCAGAAAGTCCGTGGTGTCTTCACTCTTCTGCAAGGCAGTGACCAAGGCACTCCAGATCTGAGCGTACTGCTCCACAGACCCATACCGCTCTCTCTTGCTCGGGATGGAAAGGGCAGTGGCAGATCTGATGCGCACTTTAAAGTTCTTGCATGATGTCACAACAGACGTCAGGGCATCATAGGCCTGGGAGGTCCATGGGGCTGTCCCTAGGAAAAACAGTCATTAAACCCAGTGAAGGCACAGAAATGAGTGGGGTGGGAGGAAGGGAATAGGAAAGGCAAGCACAGTAATGCTCCAAACAGTCATTTTATGTATCCATTTCCTTCTTACAATAATCCTGTCAGACCAGGGTGCTGAGTGGCTAAGGGTGGGATTCCAGGTAAGTGACCAAATGCTGACCCCCAAACCTCCCTCTTCGACTAGACCATGCTTAGGATCTCTGCTACCCAACACAGAATCTTTTGTGATTTAGAAAAAGGCTTCTTCTCAAAGAGGATTCTCTCCAAAGGGGCAAGTCTTGGGAGGAACACAGAATGAACTGTGATGCCACCTGTCCTGTCACTGGATGCTGCTGAGCAGTATGCAACCCACACAACTGTACCAGCAGACCTGCTCATGCTAGCGAAAAGAAAATTTCCTCACCCAGATCAGCTCACACATTGCTTTGGCCACAGCAGGTTGTGCGTATTTTTGTAAGAAAAAGAAAACTTCTAACTTCAAGAATAAGATGCCCAGGTTTCTTTCTTTCTTCCATTCCTGCAGTCCCAAGGAAATCACCCTACTTTCCTCCCCAGAGCCAACCACTTTATTTTGGGGTATCCTTATTCTTTAAGACGAGCAGACCAGCCCAGAAAATAATATAGCTTCTCTAAGTCTCCCAGCCCTTCATCACTTCTTTGTTGCCTCTGAAGGCAGGCAAGTAGGCCCTTTCCAATTTGTGGATGTCCTGCCATTTACAAATGGACCACTGTTTAGGTCCATGAATCTCACTGTCTGACCACCATCTGTATTCAGTTTCCTGGTCCACTTTCTTACAGGCTCGCTGACAGCTCTGCCTCCTCAGTGGAAAAGGTCATGGGGCTACTTCTCTGCCAGCTCCCTCTGGCTGGTCTACCTGGATGCTCTGGGCAAGATGGGAGCAGAGTCAGATTCCCCTCACTTGGTGCAGGCTCTGCCGGCCCAGAGGGCTTTCTCCCGTCCAGGAACACATTCTGAGATCTGAGTTTTATCACAGGGATCAATGTATAAGTAAATGTTGGCATTCGAAGTGAGTGGAATCTGGGGCTACAATCCACACACCAAAGCAGCTACTAGCTCAAACGGTATATCCAGCTGCATGTCACATTGTGATGACACGACTGACCAGCACCCTCCTTACATGTGGGAAGACCTCTGTCCAAGAGTTCTGAGGATTTCAAATCTGTACCCTTTTCCTTCCATTCCTTTTTTTTTTCTTGATTGTTAAAACAATATATGGGGCTAGAGCGGTGGCCTGCTTGGCATGTGTGAGGACGTGGGTTCAATCCCCACCATTGGTGTTGATTATATACACAATGAGGTGTTGGAGCAGTGAAAGCCATGTGAAAAACTAAATAAAATTGATTCTCTCTTTTTCTCTCTCTCACTGTCCCTCTCTTTATAAAACAAAACAAAACAAAACACACAAAACCAATATATGCTCATTGTAGAAAACTTCGAAAATGAGAGCAGAAAAAAAATTCTACTCATCATTCCATCCAGAGGCAACCAGTATTATTAGGCCAATTTCCTTCTCATCTTTTTTCTACCCATCCATGGAGGTCTTACTGTAGAAATTATTTCATATTCTGCTTTGGTTTGCTTAATATAAGAACTATTTTCCCAGATTATTAAAAAAAATCTTTGTAAATATAATTTTAAATGGTAACAAAATATCCCATTGGAAATCCCATCAAATTCAATGATTTATTTTGCCACCTCCCTAAATTCGGTTTCCAGTGTTTCCATTGTTTTCTAATATTGTGACAAAATGCATTGTGACAAAGAGGTTTTCTCCCAGAGTGAAGAGGTGAGCTTTCTTACCAAGTGGAAGGGCAGGATTTTTGAAGACGTTCCCCATGGCGTAGCAGGCATTCCATCGGACTTTCATGGCGGCCTCCATTAGAACAGTAGAAATCAGGGCCTGGATAGACTCCTCAATGATTTCAGCAAATGTGGGTTTTTCTATATGAGAAGGTTGCAGAAAATGAAGCAAATTTCCAAGGGCCCGAACTGCATTGCTTTTTACCTGGAATCAAATGTAAAAGCCTTAGAAATCTGTTTTGTCACATATGTTTCAGAAAGTATAATTTCTGCTATAAAAACTTCAAGAAACCCTAGATTTCTCAAAGTAAGAGGACTAATGAAATGTACATCATGTAGGGGTGCAAGTCCTTGGAACTCTGAAAGGTCACATCTGGTTAACTTTCTGAGCCATCAGAAAGGTGAGGCCTATTCAGTTCCTCTTCTGGATTGCAGGTGCTAGACTGCACCTCAGAGAGGTGTGTCTTCCTGATTTTATAGAGATGAAGCATGAGGCCCAAGACAACAGGACCAGTCAGGTTAGGAGCTTGGCTTCATCACTCCAGCCCAGTATTTGCTATTAGATCAGAATGTCTTAACTTTTGTAACATACTAGTCATTCCCAGACTCTAACACAGAAATTCTGATTGAATTACTTTGACATAGGGCTTCCAGGTGATTACCAGGATCTTAGAATCACTGTATTAAATTAAGCACTTGGTCTGAGTCAGGTACTGTGCTAGGTGCTTTAACATAAGGCACCTTAGAGTTAGTGAAATATATGGAATGACTCTCATTTCCAGGTGAGGAAACCGAACTTCAGAGAAACTACAAAATACACTAGAGTCACCTAGTTACTAAAAGGCAAGCCAGGACTTGAAACCATGTCTACCTGATCTAAAGCCTGGACCTATGCTTTTTAAATTTATATATGTAACGGGATATTCAAAGCCAGGGGCTCTTTATCTTGGTGACTTGTCAGTTCCACTTAAAAGCTTTTTGGGAAACAACAGACTAATGTTAACAAAAATATGACTATATCATGCAATATTACAATGGACGCTGGTATTTTTTATGATGCTAGAGACAGTGAAGAAACTACACAGTGTGGACTAGGCCTATTTTCCACCCCGTTTGAGGAGGGAACGTTTACTGGGGCGGCTGAGGAACATCACATCACACTGAAGTTATCAGCTATAGTACAACTGTAAACACTAAGTGTGTGAGTGACAAGTCCTAGATTTTGTCGAGTCCACCTTGTCTTTGTCCTTGGAGGCTTCTATTGCTGACCGCAACATTTTCAAGAGCAGGAGACCAGAGAACTCTTCCTGGAAACTTGGATCTGGTGTTTCCCTGTTCCCCAAAAATATGCAAAATAGGTTAAAAGGTAAACCCCACTTAAATATATACATATAAAAATATACTCACTTTGTATAACTATAAAAACTTTAGGAAAACAATTTAACAAATCTATTCAGACTATAGCAAGAACTTATAGGATTTATGTACACACGTATGTATTTCTCTCTCTCTCTTTTGGCATTACTGGGTATTGAACCTAGGAGTATGCTACCACTAAGCTGCATCCCAATCCCTTTGTATGTTTTATTTTGAGAAAGAGTTTGCTAAATTGCCCAGGTTGAACCTGAACTTGTGATTCTTGTGCCTCAGCTTCCCAAATAGTTGGGATTACACGCATGTGCCACTGTGCCTGGCTCAGAGTGTATTTTTTGACTTAGCAGTCCCATATCAAGGTATGTATCCAAAAGGAAAATTTCATGCACAAAAATGTTCACTGCATACAAAGCCTACAAGCCTAAAGTCTAAAACAAATGTTCAGGCATAATAGAATGGTTAAGGATCCACCACACAGCAATGACTGTATAATAATAAATAAGTACTTATTAGAAGCCAATAATAGAGAATGCTTATACATGTTACTTACATCTGCCACTTATAAAGGTTAAGAAACAAAAAGCAGGACATCTGTGTATGAATAATAACAGATACTTCTGGAGAGGGGAATGTGGGTGTTCAGGTAGGAGACAGACTTTACACTGAACACTTCTTTGTACTGATTAATATTTTTTAACTTGTGAATATATTTGAAAAATGCAAATACTATATTTCAAAAGTAGGGCAACAATTAGTAAGGTTTTGGCTTTCCACTTTTACATTTTCTATAATGTGGATGTATTACTTACAACAGGATATAGTAGTTTTATACATATATCTCAATATATTCCTAATATGTATTAAGAACAACTTATTAGTCTTATTATTTAAAAGAATGTAAAGTAAAACAGTCAGACTGACCAATATGGGGGAATTACTGTTAATTCTTTCATAGTAGGCAATGAAAGATAGTCTGTTGAGATCTCTACCTCAGAAGTCACCCCAAGGAAAACAAGCTGAGTCACCTACATGTTGACAATCAGAGTATCTGTCAGGTTGCCCAGGGACCAGGCTGCTTTGGCACGGACATTCAGAGACTTGTCTTGAAGTGACATCAGTATGGCATTTGCTGTGTCTGCAACAAATATCACATCCTGTAAGATGAACCAAACACTGTGTTACTTGAGTTTACACTCCTGCCTCTGAATTCTCAAATTTATTTTCACATAAGCCTATATCTCTTTGTTGCAAGTTTTGATTTGGAAACCAAAATTCATTTACTCAATCAACTTGTTATTCTTTTACATTATAATTTGGATACTCAGTGCAATCTTAGAGAAGCTGTGCCTAAGACACCCATGCCTCAGACACCCGACCAACTGTGGATGTGCTCTCGTGAATGTCTTACACCCTGGCCTGTGATAGTTATGAATTTTGTGCTTGAGTTGATTTCCACCTCCAGGAAGCACTGTTCTTACAAAGAAATACATTTCCAAAACACATCCTATTCACTACATGCTTCTCAGTGAGATGGGTGCCACAATAAGGGTGAGGGAGAACTTCATTTCCATTTCTTAGTAAAACCCACATCGGTCTTCTAAATTATTAATCACATGGCAGTGTCTCATTTCATTTTCATTCAGTCATTCGGGAAGCATTCACTGGGCATGTAGGGTCCCAGGCGGTGTGCTAAGTAATTAAAATAAATGAACTACAGGCACTACCACCTTTTATTAGCAATTAAAGAAACCAGATTACAAAGCAAGATAATTTTCTTTACTGTCCAACTCAGGAGCTCTACATCCACAAAAAAGTGGTGATATGGGCTATAAAGAGGCAAAGCAGAGCTGCACAGGCTCATTCTGACCTGTCTGAGACAAGGAAAAAGCACATAGACTCCAAGGGCCCGCGATGTTGCAGCTTTCACTAAACGGTTCTTGCTGTCATTCAGCCCGAGCAGCATTGTAATGCACAAAATCTGCCTGTCATTCTGCAATGAGAAGGTTGACAAAAGGAAAAGCGAAATGAAATAACTATGAGCCAAAGTCTTCCTCAAATGACTATAAAATAAGCACCTGCTGAACTCACTGTGCTCTTGAGGGCAGGCTGCCCTCGTAGAGTGGGCTCAATTCAGACTCAGTGATTACCTGAGCATCCTCTTTGCGTGAGGCACACACAGCATCTCATCACGGTTAACCTATCCACCGTGTGAATTAGTAATGTCTATCCTTTAACTTCACTAAAGCTGCATTCTTTATAAAAAGCTAATTTAGGGGCTGGAGTGATGGCTTGGCAGTTACGGCGCCTGCTTGGCATGCACGAGTATGTGGGTTCAAACCCCACACCACATACATAATGAAGTGTCAGAGCAACGAAAGCCACATGAAAATCTAAATTAAAAAATTGCTTCTCTTTCTCTCTCTCACTGTCCCTCTCTCTTAAAAAAAAGCTAATTTGTATAAACTGGAACAGATGCAAATGCTGCTGAAAACTAAAGAAAATAGAAGCAGTTTGTATACTGCTATGTTCTGAATGTTTATGTGCCCCGCAAATGCATATGTTGAAATTCTTATCCAAAAGATGACGGTAATAGGCGCTGGGACCTTGGGGAGGTGATTAGGTCTAGGGGGCAGAGCCTTTGTAAGTGGGATGTGCCCTTAAAAGAGAGGACCTGGAGAGCTGTCTTGCCCCTTTCTCCATGTGAGCTAGACAGGGCCGCCTAGGAATCAGAAGCAAGCCCCTACCAACACCAAATCTGTGAGTGCCTTGATCTTAAGACTTCCCAGCCTCCTAAATTTCTATTTTTCTTTTTAGAAATCACCTAGGTTATGGTATTTTATTACAGCAGCCCAAATGGGGTAGGACAAATACCGCATGTGTTGGCATCACACCTAAGTATTCTCACCTACTGTACGTTGTGTCACATGACTCCCATCTTGAGATTGAAGTTTTAGAGAAGTGAAGATAGTCATAGAGCTAAAAGCCCCAGCATTTAAGGCCAGGCCTTTTAACTGGACACGTAATCTTTCTGCAATCTCTCTGCTTTCACAGCTGCGCTACTCACTTCTACCACCCACCTTTCTCCCATCTGTTCCTGCTCTGCTCTCACGCCAAACTCAAACAGAATCATCTCCTTTTCCTCACAGAAATGTGGAAAAGGTTTCAAACAAAAAGAATCAAACTTGAGCTCTGATGCTCAGGGCGCAGTGTGGGGGCAAGGAAAGGGCTCGAGTTACCGGCAGACTGCTGAAGGCCTCAGGCAAGATGGAAGACAGGGCGTCACAGGCGCTCGCCTGCAGAGTTGGGTGCTCTGAACTCTGCAGGGCTCGGGGCAAAGGACCTTTGAGCATCACAGTCCAGAACATCACCACCTGAAACAGGCACAGTTAAAACCGCAGTCCGAGAAGCACAGTGGAACCAAGCAAAGCTAAGCCTACCACATGTGGCCTCAGCTGGGACATGTTTCCTCCAAGTACTGGCTTTTTGTAAATGCTTCACTGGTTCTTCTTCCACGGGGATGAAAAAGACTTTAGAAAACAACAGTCAAATCCTCGTGCAGTGTAAAGAAGGTAAGCAGCAATGGTGGTGAGGCGGCGGAGGAAGCAGCTAATGGTTTCAGAGTTTATCACACGTTGGGCGCTGCTCGAAGTGCTCGACACGCTTCTACTGGTTTCAATCCCCAGCACAACTAAATGATGTCTATACCATCATCTC
Source organism: Aplodontia rufa (assembly GCA_004027875.1). Classification (NCBI taxonomy): domain Eukaryota; kingdom Metazoa; phylum Chordata; class Mammalia; order Rodentia; family Aplodontiidae; genus Aplodontia; species Aplodontia rufa. The sequence goes on along the minus strand of PVKS010002053.1, from coordinate 47,069 downwards.
CTCTTTCACACAAGGAAACAGGCACCAAGATATACTGAACTTGCTAAAAGGCAGCAGAGGTCAACTAGAATCCAGATCAACTGATATTCAGTTAGGGCTCTTTCAATCTGATCTCCTGTGGGCACAAGGTCCCCAAACAGTGCAAAGACCATGCACTCTAGATCAAAGAGCATAGGATCCAGAGGTTGAGCTGGAATCAAGTCCTGCAGCTGCTGCTTCCTGTCTCTTCTGTCTACAGCCTTGGGCAAGTGACTTAACCTACCTAAACTTTGGTTCTTCTTCAATCAATTGGAGCAAATATATCTATGTTGCAGAGTTTGTGATAACAATATTATGTACAAAGTTCCTACCTTGGGTCTTGGTGAACAGCAGACACTATTAAATTGGGCAGGAAGCTCTTTTTTCAGCATTTTGAAGAATTATCTTAGTTCAAAGTCCCTCAGGTAGGTATCTGAACACTTTTATTTCCATGCTTTATAAAACTGGTATATCACATTCATTTGCAAATCCATCTGTGGTTTTGGTAACTCCAGTTTCTATCCCATGGACGTAGACCTGGGTTTTGCTGTATATTCATGCAATCATTATGTCTTCCTCCTACTTCAGCTCCTGGAAACCCAGTCTGGGCCCTCCCTACTCCAACCCAGAAGAATGTGGACAGGTGTAGTTGTTAGCCTCCAGGGTGGCCCATAGGTTTTCTCACAGACTAATGTTTACTCCTCTGTGCAGTCCCCTCCACACTGAATAGGGCTGACCTGTGTAACCAATAGATGTTGTGAAAATGACAATGTGAAGCTTCTGACACTAGGTCACAAGACACATTGTAGCTTCCATTTTGCTCCTTCTCTTGGATCACTTGCTATGGGAAGCTGGCTGCCATGTCAACAGGACAGCCAAGAGGTCCTTGTGGGGAGGAACTTAGTGAGCTTTCTGCCAACAGCCAATGCCAACTTGCTGGGTACATGAGCAAATACCTTGGAAGAAGATTCTCCAGCCCCTGGCAAACCTTCAGTTGACTGCAGCCCTGTATGACATCATGACCACAGTCTTATGAGAGACCTGTACCAGAACCACATGGCTATACCAGTCCTCACTTCTGACCCACAGAGACCATGTAAGATCACTTAAAGACACTATATGGGGAAGGAGTGGTGGCTTGGTGGTTACGGCGCTTGCCCAGCATGCATGAGTACACGAATTCAAACCCCAGCACCACATATACAACAAAGTCTCGGAGCAACAATAAAAATTGTTTCTCTGTCTCACAGTCCCTCTCTCTTAAAAAAAAAAAAAGACACTATATGGTTAGGATGAATTTATTACTTAGCAGTAGTCAAGTAGTACAGAGAGCCTGTGTTGTCTAGAGATGAAACAATCCATGAATGGGAACAGTGATGAGGCCTATCGAAAGCCACTTGTCTAGCAACGGGACAAGTCTGATTTCCAACCTAGTTCTGTCTGATAGCAAACCCCAATGCACCACCCTGTGAATGGTTACATAAAAGCTTTAACAGCAGTCTCAGGAAGGGAGGAAGGTTAGACATTTTTAATATACTGCAAGGATGATGGAAGTTGTGGAGGGAAAAGAATGGGCAGGATGAAGAGGACAGAGGAAGAAAATATCACTAACACTGAATTGATTTTGCTTTTGGTAGAGTGGAAGTCTTTTATGGTGGCCCCATCAGAAGACCAGGCATAGTGTAGGGACAAGAGAAACAACTGAGGTCACAGAATTTCAACAGGAATCATGATCCCCGACCCCTCATGTTTAGGAGTTAAGGGAATTAACCTTCACTAGCACCTGCTATGTACCAACATCTTTACACTTTTTCAGCAGTTTTATGATTTAAAGATTATTCCTCTTTCAAACAAGGAAATTATGCTTATAACCCTACATTTATTAAGTGATACTCTCCAAATCTGATCCGATGCCTTCTGATGCAAAATCTTCTTTCCATCATTCTATGCAAGAGAAACACTGATATTCCTGGTTGTATCTTATATATGATCCTACCACATACTGAATAGCAAATGAAACCTATTCATGTTACTTGCATGTCATGCTAGATTATAAACCACAGCTTGTGACATTGGAAGAAACCATATCTATTCCACTTTATCAATGAATCCCAAAATAGAACCACAATTGAAACACTAAGAAAAGCAAAAACTATGAATGGATATGTATTTACCAAGAAGACTGGTACTCTCTGCTCAGGTGCTATGGTAGAATCTGGTTTATACTGCTGTATTAAGCCTGTGCCCAGTTCTTCCAGAAGCTGCCAAGATAAAAGAAATAATTGTCAAAGCAGAGCATAGAGATATGGAGGTAACAAACAAGCTCACTTCAGTTTGGAGATGACTTCAGGTCGTAAGGAAAAATAATTTCTAAGTGACTTTCCTTCTTTCTCATTAACTCCTATAAAAGAGGCATTCTTTCGAGGAGTAAAATCAACAGTTACATGTTGTTAAACAAATCAATTCTTTGGGTTTACATGTAAGAACTGAACTAGAGTAAAGTATGCCTTCCTTACCTGAAACCTCTTTATAAGAAATCTGGCTTTTACTGAAATTACCTTTGCTCCATGAAGCTGAATGGATGGATCTGCTTCCCCCATGCACTTGCAAATCACCTCACCAAGTTCCATCAGGTAGACCTGAGCCACTGAAAAGTAGCCCCTTGCCAGGTGAGCCAATACCTACAAAGAGAGCAGGGAATTAACTCCAAGCTCTGAATGTAAGGCTGCAGTATGCAGACAAGTATTTCAATATTTCAGAGAACACTCAGTTATCAAGGATCTAAATCTTTATCTTAATGCTAACATCAAATAACTATATCATAATTATATAATGCTCTATAGTTTCATTTAATATTATATCAGGTCTTTGCACAATCCTTTGAGGTAGGCACTTGAATGTATAGCTGAAGAAACTAAGGCTGAAAAGATTAAAGCATGTGTTAAATGTTCTCCAGATAATCAGCAGCTGCCTCCAGAACTAAGCCTATGTTTATGTTGCAGGCTATATCTGAGAACAGGAAAAGCAAATACTTTTATCCAGAGTTGCTTCATTCCTTTGAAGGAGCAATTATTTTGTTTCACTAAGCGGATACAAGATGATAGAGAAGATTATTGAGAATTAAACATTTACCTTTAAGTTGCAGAGATCAAAGATTAACATATAATTCCTTTCAGAACTATCATACAATCTACTACACCAACCTGTCACATAATACCTGAGATGACTACAGAGCTTCCAACAAAAGAACAAGAAGGAATGAGTCTCACATTTTACACCCAAAACCCCACCCCTATCAAAACAGCAACAGAAACCAACGGCCCACAGCTAAAATACAACTCCCACTAACACCATTGATCCCTGACGTACAGCTTGTTTTTATAATTCTTTCCTATGCCTGGTTTGCACAGTCACCCTATGAAAGGGGAATGACTACTTCCTTTCAGAGAGGAGGAAACGAAACCTCTACCTGTAGGGCCTCCAATCGCATGGGGGATGGTTCAAAAGAGCTTCCTGCTGCAGAGCCCGCATCACCACCTGAATGGTAATCCTCCTTGGGCAGTACAACAGTGGAAATACAAAGTCGGATGAGCCAGCAGGGCTCTAAAGAAGACCCCTTTGGTGAGCTAATTGATGCTTCTTCCAGAGAGAGTCCTGTTGGGCCTTTCTTCCACCAATCAGTGGGGCTGAGGTGAGGAGTTGCTGAATTGCTACTGCTGAGTCCAGAAGAACAGGGCTGTTGTAGAAGTAGCTGGACTTCAGGTAAAGGTGCATGAGTGGACACTATAGCTCCCAACAGTGTGAGACTTGACACACGGACATTGACATCTGTCAAAGGAAATAATCAGAGCCTATCATCATAGGAACCTCTATCCTAAGAGTCACAATTACCTCTGCAGATAGATGAGAATTCTCAGAAACTTGTTTAATTAGATCTAAGTAAACTTCCAGGCCTAATTTCAAGTTCATAAGAAATACATGGGACAGCATCATAAGAAATGACCTGACACCCTGAGGGAACATTACATAGTCCAGAAGATAAGTGAATAAAGTCTTCCAATACTCAGTACTATGAAAAACAAAACAAAACAAAAAAAAAAAAGGTAGAGGGGACCACATGATTAAAAAAGACTAAAGTGATATAATAATAATTGAATGGTGCATGAATCTTGAATGAACCCAGAATTAAAAAAAAAAAAATCTATTAAAGCAAAAATGTCTGTGTCTAGGTTTTGGTGGTTTGTTTGTTTTTTTTTTTTTTTTTTGGTACGTGGATGTCATTTGCTGAAAACAGTATTTTTGTTTCTTTGCTCCCTTTGTCATAGATTAGGTGATTAGATGAACATGGGTCTATTTCTGGGCTCTCTACTCTGTTCCACTGATCTGTCTATCCTTTTGCTAATTCTACACTGCCTTAGTTAATGATGTTTTATAATAAGTTTTAGAGTTGAGTAGTGTCAATATTCCTAACTTTGTTATTCTCTACCAATATTATACTGGCCCCTCTGGGTCTTTTCCCTTTCCATATAAACGTTAGAATCAGTTGTCATGCAAAAAAATGACTTGTTGATGTTTTGACTGGTTTTTGTATTGATCTATAGACAGTTGGGAAAAACTGACATCTTAGTAATATTGAGTATTCCTATCCATAAACATGAAATATCTCTCCATTTGTTTAGTTCTTAGATTTGTTTCATTAGTTTTATAGTTTTCTTCATATAGATTTGGTATATATTTTGTTAGATTTATACCTATGTGTTTCAGGATTTGAGCATCTTAACAACAATAAATTATCCAAGGACTAAGTCAGATACTTGAAGGTGACCTTTGAGACATGGTCTAATTCCCTCAAAAAAGAATAAAGAAATAAAAATAAAGAAAAGCAGGTATATTAGAACAAGTAGGGGACTTGCACGTAAAAAATGACTAGTTGGGATTTTTTTTTTTTTTTTAAAGAGGGAGGGACAGTGAGAGAGACAGAGAAAGAGAGAAACAACTTTATTGAGTTTTTCACATGGCCTAAGTTGCTCCAACACTCAGTTGCGTACGTGGTGCTGGGGTTTGAACCCGGGTCCTCGTGCTTGCCAGGCAAGCGCCGAAACCTCTGAGCCACCGCTCCAGCCCCACTAGTTGGGATTTTTGATGGAACTGTTGGGAAGAACTGATATCTTGATAATACTGAGTCTTCCTATTCACAAACATGGCATATCTCTTCTGTCCGTTCTGTTCTTTGAGGATACCTGGGTTATTTTAATCTTTTTGCCACTACAAATGATAAGAGGTCTTCAGGCAGACAGTGCTCACCTTTCTGCAACCTGTTTTACACACTGGTGTAAGGAGTGGACAGGACTTTGATTATACATCAATATCTCATGGAGTAGGTAGAGTTTTGGGCTCGGTGAGGGTCATGGCAAGGGGAGTGTGCTGCAGACCCTCAGACTGACTCAAGATCCAGTGCTCTTCCCATGATGCCACAGAAAACATCCATGTTCCCTTTCTGCTCTACAATTCTGATGGAAAAACTCATCTCTTTATAATGTGCTCTGACCTGAAAGCTGGCAAATGAAAACATTCTAAAGGAAGGTGTCTACAGCACATGTGCATTATGTGTGAGAGTAAGTCAGAAATTAGAATAGGACCCTGCACTTAGTGGGGAATTGAAGCTCAGGGCTCTTATCTGAGCCTTCAGAGGAGATAGCATTAAAGAAGTTAGTATTCCCATTTTAGTTTCCAAGAAGAGGATGAGATCTGTCTGTCCATTCTACTTATGCCTAAAGTTACTCCTTATTATACGCTTGAGGGATTTCACTTGCAGTTGGCTCATTCCCAATTCTAAAGGAACACTCTGGTAACTGCCATGAAGCATTGAAGAGGCATTAAATTTTATGATTAATTTTCCTGCTCATTTTCTTGTTTTGGGTATAAAGGGATCAAAAGTAGGACTCTAGCAACAGTTGGTAGCTGTGAAAAGCTGAAAAGAAGTAAAGATCTCTTAGAGCTATGAACATGCTCTACTTCTTACTAATTTACTAATACTCTACATTTGACTGAATAAAGACACAATTGGTTTGAAAACACTACCCACCTTTGTGGCGGATATAAGGTTTTATCTGGTTCCAGACTTTGGTCAGCAGGCTGAGTTTCAGACGGTTATAAGGTGCATTTGATACTAGATTTGCAAGGCACTGTAAAACACAGAACAGCTCATCAATAGGCCTGACTGAACCACAGGGTAGAAACAAAATTTCACAGAATTTAAAAGATTTTTACGCATAAGGAAAATCTTTTTCTTTTTTTGTCTTTTAAAACAAGTAACAATGAAAACTAAATACATTGGAACTACTTAATACTAAAAATATGGAGTATTTTTAGCAAATCATTTATTTTGGACATAGAGATATTATAGGTCACATTAGATAAGCAGGTAAAATCTTCCAAGTAGGGTATCTTTAATAAAATTATTATTAAGCTACATTCATAGGCACTTTTGGACTATGTAAAACATTATACAACACTGAATCAGAGAAACCGTCTTTGAAACCCACAGATAACTGGCATATTTACCTTAATTATCTGAGTTAGGGTCTGTGAAGATGACTCTGCCACCAAAGCCAACAAAAGACATCTGTGCAACTCCCTAATGCTGGAAGCAATCATAACACAGAAGGGAGTGAAAGCCCTTTTGTGGTCACTGGTATCTTCAGCAACAGAAAGAAACTGCTTGGAGCCTTCCAATATGGCAGATAAAACTTGCAGGGCACAGGCACGTGTCTGAAATTTCAGGATGATTCATACTGGTTAGTTAATAATCAGGAGCCAGAGTCTCTTCTTCTCATACATATTTAGTGTTCAAAGTATTTAGAATCAACTTAATTAGAGGACTAAAGGCAATAGGATGATTTATCAAGTCCTGAAAGCAGCCGTGAAAGCCATGAACTAGCCCATTTGCAGCCTACACCTAAAACAGGTCCTTTTTTGTTTTTTTTTTAAAGAGAGAGAGAGAGAGAGAGAGAGAAACAGAATCAATTTTTATTGAGTTTTTCACATGGCTTTCATTGCTCTTACACTCAGTTGTGGGTGCTGGGGTCTGAACCTGTGTACTCGTGCACACCAGGCAAGTGCCGTAACTGCTGAGCTCCAAAAACAGGTCTTAAAATACACTGTTGTTAGGTTTTCTTACGGCAAGGCATAAATCTAAATGACACCATAGCACAAAACCCTGATATCCTAAGCATGAGAATAATTTAAAGATAAGAGGCCTGGCTTGTTCAAGCATAAGGCCAACTAAAAAGAGAGAACTGAAGAACCCACAGGGTAGAAGAAACAAGCACGGCTTAAGAGTCTGTTTTATACCAAAGTTCCTGAGCATATTAGATTCCACTCTGAAGCATCCGGGTGCTCAAAGTTCACCCGACAGCACACCTTTGGTGTACGCTCGGAAGGCACCATCACGGTCCAACTTTTAGAAACCCTTATGTGTAGGAAATAATATTGTTTCAGTGATTGTAAAGAAAAGAAAAAAGGTCCACCTTTGTTATAGGCTGCCATGTGTCAGGAAAAGTCCAAGTGCATCGAGATTCTCTTTATAAGGTTAAAAGATTACTTGTAATTGGTACTTGGATGATTTTGTGGTATTAAAGATCAGAAATGAAAAGAAAGCCAATTCAACCAAAATGTAATAAATCCAAGTCTATTACTATAGAAAAATACCGTAATACCAACCAAACACCTTCAGGTCACATTTTTTTCATAGCACGTAATCAACATTATAATTCTAGGATCTAATCTAAATATTTACTTAACATGAAACATCTGCATCTGGAGTAAAAAAAGTTTTCCAGAAAGACTTCAACTACATCATCTTCAAATAACCAAATGATAAATCACTTCTGCAGGCTTTTGTAGTGTGGCATCATTTAAAAAACTAAAGATTTATTGCTCTGAAAACAAATGTGAAGTACGTAGCATGAGTCTTAAAAATTAAGCACACTCGCTGAAGGTAGGAAGCTGAGAGTGCATTAGAACACTGTGTGAAGAGTGAGACCATGAACGCAAGCCAGCTGATCCGTGAATGAGATCAGAGGCCGGCAAGCTTCCTGCAAAGGGCCTGTAGTGCCTATTTCATATATTAGACTTTGTAGGCCATAGTTTCTCTGTCACAACCACTCAGCTCTGCTCTGGTAGAAAGGACACTGTGTAAAGGCTGTGTTCCAATAAAACCTTACTTACATTACAGATAATGAAGTCTGAATTCCATATTTTTTTTCACATATCATGAAATTTTATTCTCCTTTTAATTTTTAAAAAACATTTAATAGCATAAAAACTATTCTTAGCTAGCAGGTCATACAAAATAGGTGGGGGGACTAGATTTGGTTTGATGACAGGCCATAGTTTACCAACTGATGATTAGATGGCTGGTCTATACTAAAAAAGATAGATGTTATGCTAAACCTTCATTTCTTTCGAAGGTAATTAAAAATCACAATTATAGTCACTCACATACCAGATATAATTAAAAATCAATTTGTGAAAAGAAATGAACTGATGTTCAAAAAATTTTTTTAGCTCAATTAACTTTGGTTTCCTAAGGGGGAAAACAAACATCCATGACTATCACAGATGGAAACAAAAGAGATGTCATTGAAATTGGTTATCTTTTCCCACTGAGATATAAAAATCCATAGAGAAATTTGATGCTATATCAAATTATACTTTTCATTCATAGTTCCGAGTTAATTTCCTTTAAATCCTACTTAATACACCTTTGTTATAAAATGATTTTCAATCTTGTTCAAGTTCTGCTTCATTTATTCTTACATCAATATATAACATCCCGTTTCCCAGTTCTAATCAGCACTTTCGGCAGAATCACTGATGTGCAAGCAAAGCATAACAGGTGCAGCTCTGCCGAGAGCTCGTGTTCTTCATATTTTACCCTCTTGAACATGTACAGTGATGGATGACTTTTCAATCTTCTAAATGTCAGCGTGCACAATTTTACAAGGCTGTAGCTTTCACCTCCTTGACATGAAGGCTTGTCTAAAGTTAATAAAATAGAAAAGCCATTTTCCTGGATTTTTTGTTTGTTTGTTTTGCCTTCTCTTAAGAACACAGCACAAATGTTTGCTGAGGTAGCTCAGTTGATCTTAAATTTTTCTTTTTTATGTTTGTATGGTCTCAAAGTACTTCTAATAAATAAGTCCCTTCTGGGTGGGTGTTGGTCCTTTTTTTTTTGCAGTACTGCAGATTGAACCCGTGGCCTGATGCATGCCAGGCAAGCACTGTACCACTGAGCTATACCCTCAACTTCAAGTACTTTTTATTTTTCCCATGTTTCAGAGTTAATCTGATTGGATCCCAAAGTTGGTTGTCTTAAAAGTGTAGGCATCTGAATACTGACAGGGCTGGTAGATTTGGATACATTCAAATAAAGGTTAACTGTTCCTGGTTGGCCATATAAAAATAACCTGGGCTACCTATCATTCCATAACAGTTGAAAATTCTAAGCTTTTTATGTTCTTACTTTGTTATGCTATTATCTAGATTTTTATTTGTACCCACTTCTCATAGTTAAAGAGAAATAAAAATTCATTATGGAATTTGAAAATCAGGATATACTCCCAGGGTGCTAATAGTTTGCTCCTTAGACCAAAGTCTTGATGTGTCTACATAATATACCTTTATAACCCCTAAGGAAATTGTACAGAACAAATTCTTACATTAGTTAGGCTATTTTTATGGATAATTTGCTCTGTCTTTCCTGGAAACATAAAATGCGCATTCTGAAACACATTTCCAACATTGAAGCATCATTTCCCAAGTACTATCACATTACCAAATCCTAAAGGATTTCTCCTTCCCAATTAACCAATTTAGTATTTCAAGTTCCAGATTACTAAAAGTAGCCTCTGTCTATTGTTGGTGTTCCAAACTTGAATAGTCCAATCACTTTTTTCTTCCATTTCTCATTGGAAAAGTTTTTCAGTATACCTGTTTCAAATTTTTTCTCATAATTTTCCTGAAGTTTTTATAAGAACCTCTCTCACTGACATCATCTACCACAAAACCTTTTGCAGTATGTGGCTTGGTGCACAATTAATTATACCTTCATCAGTTTGCAGAGATATGCTCCAAGTCTGAGGACAATAATCACACTTATTTAGACCCTGCCAAACTAACATTTGATTTAAAAAAAATTTCTTGAGCACGGTAACTTGCCATTACACTGAACTAATTTTAATAATTTCATCTTTTCTTGCTCTTGTTAAGAAGAATGGAACTGGGTGCAATGGCACACGCCTGTAATCCCAGCAGCTTGGGAGGCTGAGGCAGGAGGATCCTAAGTTCAAAGCCAGCCTCAGCAACTTAGCAAGGCCCTAGCAACTGAGTGAAACCCTGTCTCAAAATAAAATATAAAAAGGGCTGGGGATGTTGCTCAGTGGTTAAGCACCCTTGGGTTCAATCCGTGGTACAGAAAGAATGAAAGAAAAGAGGAAATAAAGAAAGGATGGTTTGTTTTTCTTTTTCTTCAGGACTTTCATGGGGATGGGGCTTTTGCTTTGGATCAGCACTTCTCCAGAACAAAGTTCTGCATCTTTTTTCTTACCACATTTCTTGCATTCACTGAACATAAATAGCAAGAACATGGCTAACAGACACCAAATCAAGCAGGTGGATAAGACCACTGTACAAAATATAGCATTTCTCACGGCACTTTAAGTCAAATGTAAACATTTTAAAGATCTACAAAATCATGAAAATTGCTTCAATTCACTTTCATCAGATATGACCTCAGAACCTCTCTGTATTCATTTCCCAAGCGTGAACATCCCACACCCACTGAGCTGGGCAGCTGTGGCGTGAGTGCTTAAATTGGCTTCTACTTGCCCCACAGCACCATCTCCCTCACTACACTCCCTTCCCCCCCAGTGGAAAGTCTTCAATTACAAGAATGGCTTCATTATTTTATCTTTGCCACCAGCCATTTTCCATTTTCTCCCAGGTTTTCATTTATTACTGATTCAGGTGTGTTGAAAATTTTCTAATTTAATTACTTAGGATACTGGCCATTTGAAATATATCACAAGAATTTTATTGTGTATAATTAATGCTAACTTATTTAGAAGTTTTCTTATATAGTAATTAGCTATTCAAGGAGACAATCTTAGGATGTTCCAATCTATTGTGGATTACTACCCCTTTTAAGGAAAAACCTTAATTAAAATAGTTCACGTTCAGTGGATAATTGGGTTATCTGAGGATGCCCAGATGCCATTTGGCATGTCTTTTTTTTTTTTTTTTTTTAAAGAGAGAGGGACAGTGAGAGAGACAGAGAAAGAGAGAAACAACTTTATTTAGTTTTTCACATGGCCTTAGTTGCTCCAATACTCAGTTGTGTATGTGGTGCTGGGGTTTGAACCCGGGTCCTCATGCTTGCCAGGTAAGCGCGGGAACCGCTGAGCCACTGCTCCAGCCCCTTGGCATGTCTTTTTAATATTCATTATTGTAAGGGGAATCTAATAGCAGAACTACTTTCCTTATATGGTTAAGAGGCTAACTTATAGAGGAGAACTGACATTTTCAGCAGAAGCAGATATTTGATTAGTCATGGATATCTTCTTGTAGTCATCCATGGCTGCCAAACCAGTTTTTTCTTTTTCAAAAACAAGTTTTTCTTATTAAATTATATAAATGTTTATAGCTAGGCACAGTGGTACAAGCCTGCAATCCCAGCTACTTGAGAGGCTGAGGCAGGAGAATCTCAAGTTCAAGTCTAGCGTGGGCAATTAGTGAGACCCTATCGCAAAGTAGAATTTTTAAAAAGCACTCAGTTGTAGAGTACTTGCCTAGCACATGTGAAGCCCTGGGTTTGATCCCCAGTACTACAAGGAAAAAAAAAAAGAAGCAAATATTTATTACATGATTTCTAAAAAATATGAAAAAACTGAAAGAAAAAACCCTCATTGGGGTTCTACTGCATATACAATTCTGTATCTTGTGCTTTCATAAAATATTATGAGCATTTTCTGATCCTTACACATTCTTTACGACTTTTATGTACCATAATAATTTGAGTTATTTAAGCCATTTCTGAGTTTTGGCCATTATAAATGCCATGACAATCAACCTTTTCATAGCTCAAAGAGATAACCAAGTTATAACTGTGTGGTCAGGCTTCAAGCAAGCCCTGGGGCAAGAAGTGACCTCTATAGGGGGTCTCCTCAATGTGTCATTCACAGAGGCCCATTTCCTTTCTCCCTCTGGCTTATCCAGTGGTTCTCAAGTCAGGACCTGGGTTAGGCTTAATAAGAGCAGTATTCAGTTAACACTGGATGGCGCAGAGATAAAAAACCAAATGTGTCAATTCTCTTTTCCTGTTATAAAGCTTAGAATTTAAATGCTCTTACCTTTGGAGAAGGATCTTTTAATGCAAGTGTCATTAATGACACAGACTGTGGGCTTCCAAGCTCAGGCGTGTCAGGAACAAAGGCTGACCAATAGCCATAAAGAACTTTTTTTTCTATTGATTTTATGGTAGAAAGAAAACAAGCTAATGCTCCTTGGCGAACTTTGGCTTGGTACGACCTTTCACATCCAAAATAAGGAAGAAAAGTTTTTAAACAGCTTTTGAAACATGCAAACATAAAATACTATTTATTCAGCCAATTAAAAAGATACATTGAGAAATTAAACTTACTAAATAATCCCTGAAGATGTTACCATCATATTACTTTTTTTTCAAATTATGATGAAAATATGTTAAGGCAATTTGCTTATCTAACAAGGTATTAAAGCTGACAAAACCTACAACTAGACGGAGAACACAGTGCAACATTTTGATGTTAGGAAACCAGTGTTAGATATAAGATACTACAGACTATCTATCCATCCATTCAACAAATAGCCCATTAATGATCTCATGTAAGCACCAGGCATTATGCTGGGGCTGGCAGACAAACAAAGTCTCTGCACTTGATAGGCCTATTAATGGAAGTGATGGACAGCTTAAGAAATAATAATACATTCTGAATAAGAGAATTGGGGAGGAGTGTTGGTTGGACAAGTTTTCCCAGAAAATGCAATTTTTGAGTTCATCTTGAAGATGAATAGTTTTTAAAAAGACAAACAGGCAGGAAAAAAGTGAAGAAAAGAATATTCTAGGGAGAACAATATACAAAGGTAAATCAAGTAAGCAAAGCACGTTCAAAGTAATGCAAAGCTCCACGTAAATGAAAATTCTCAAGTTCAATCCCAGGCAGCAGGAAGGTTTTTAAGCAAACTTATACACTGATAAACAACTTAAAATATTGAGGCATAAAAATATAACAAAATACTACTACCTCATTTTACTCTGCAAGCCTCCTTCCGCATCAGAAAAGTCTGACTCACTACTGCTGACCCTTTTCCAACTGGAAGAAGTGAAGGGTGAGGAGATGCGCTCTTTTCCTGCAGCTCCACTTCCATCCAGAGGCAAACCCTGGATGCCCAAGGAGGAGGAGCACCAAGTGTTCCCTTCACGCATGTTCACTCTGCCAGTGCCAATGCCTGGGACTGCTTCCATTTCACCACTAGATTCTTCTTCCTCTTCTTCTCCTTGCTGGGTTTTCTTTGGCTTTACTTTATATTTTTTCTTTTTATTCTGATTTTAGGAGCAAATGAAGACATACATATGATAACTATAACTTTTAACAGAATCACTGATACTTCCTCATTTGAAAATGACTAATTATGTCCCCAACGCTTGAAGAAACAAGAAAAGAGGAAAAAAGAAAAAAAGTGACACTTACTTAGTACCTTATTACCATGCACAATGCTAAGTGCTCACACACACCATGCTGGACTTAAGAAATAAAGCATGGGGGCTGGAGCGGGGGCTCAGCAGTTACGGTGCTTGTCTGGTATGCGTGAGGACATGGGTTTGAACCCCAGCACCATGTACACAATGAAGTGTCAGGACAATGAAAACCAAATGAAAAAACTAAGTAAAATTGATTATCTTTTTGTCTCTTAAAAAAAAAAAAGAAAGCATAAAGTCCGTGGGACAGAGCAAAACATGCGGTTTGGGTTTGGGTTCAAATTCTACCTCTGTGACTCTGGGCAAAGCGTTTAGCTTCTCTGAGCTTGACTTTCCTCATCTGTGAGCATGAGGCACCTACCTTCAGCAGCTATAGTGAAAGCATTTGGCTTTCTCAATAGAGATTCCTCAAGAGAAGTAAAGCCTACGGAAAACGACTCGAGCGCCTGCTTCCTTAGCTCTCCCACTCGAGGCACGCGAGGCGATGATCCAATACACACAACGTATGTGATAAGGCCTTGGGGCTACACAGTAGCAGATACTAAACAAAGTCAGTTTCTTTTCTTCTACTTTTTGTTTCTGACATCTAAAATATCTCTGGACCTATGCCTTCTTCCACATTTTCCAAGTCCCTATCCATGAGGAAGGAAAATTCTCATCACTTCTACCTTAGACTACTTAGTGTGACCCAGACTCAGACTTTTTTACTTGCTACCACGGTGGTTTTTCTACAGTGCAATTCCAATCATGTCATCTGCTATTTAAGATTCCTTCATCACCTACAAGATAAAAACCCAAACTCCTTAGCATACTATACAAGAGACCCTTATGATCTGCCTCTGCTGCACACCTATTTGTCCCACTTTGTTCCCTCCAAGCAGCTGAAACTTTAGCCCTTCTAGATAACATACGGGCTAAACACACTCTTACTCTTTGCCTATGCACCTGTTCCCTCTGAATGAAACACTCTGCTCTCTCTTTCTGAACTATTATTCACTCCTGAATCTTAGTTTAGTCACCATAACTTTTAAAAGCCTCATCTTCCTCCATTTGGACCAGGTGTCCTGCATGTGTTCCAAGTACTCTGTGAATATTTTCATAAAGGAAATTATAATATTACTTTGTAGTTTATTTATCCATCTTTGCTTCCTCCTTCAAACTCCTAAGAATAGTCAGGAGTATAGCCAGTATCCTTAATGGTTGGCATAATGTCTAGGATATAGCGATGTTTGGTAAATGTTGATTAAGTAAATAAGTGAAAATTCCTAATTTTAAGCATTTTTTTAAATCAGGTATTACATTTTTGATGTAAAATCTTGGCCACATATCTGTATGCTTCAGGTTCTCCAACAGAAACAGGAAGGAAACAGCAGATATCAAGGAAGGCTGGGAAATGTGGTGAACTTAAGAGTGTGGAGAGAGTGAGCTGACTGGCAGGTGAGATTCTAATGATCTATAGAAGGGCTACCAAATTATGGCCCAGGGACCAAATCCAGCCCAGCTCACAGCCTGTTTCTGTATGTAGGAACACAGCCATGCCCATCCATTTACATAGGACATCTATGGCTGCTTTTTCACTATGACAGAGTGGGCAGCTGTGACAAAGACCTAAAATATTTACCAACCAGTCCTTTACAGAAAAAAACTTTTGGTTCTTGGTCTTAAGAAGTCTGGGGATGAGGATGACTGACTTTGGATGAAAAGTGAATGCTTATTTTTATAGCTGTTACACTGCCTGGACCTCTTAGAAGCATAAGGTGCTTTAAATGGTATTTTCAATTGTCTGATAAATTTAAATCTACTCTGGTAAATACCTAAATTGAAATTAAATTCAAAGTTCTTTTTTGGGGAAGTAGCAATGCAAATCATAGAAAAATATACATAGCAAGTTATTCAAAACAATCCACAATTTAAATTCAAATAGACATTAATGTACCATAGTTGGTCGAGAGGCAGTGGGTTCTGATTGAAGTGGTTTGATAGGTGGTCGCCCATCATACTGAGGAAGTGGAGTTGGGTATAATACCATGGGCATCTCTATGTTTAGTCCAGGGAGTCCATGAAACATGGCTTTCTAAATAGAGATGAATAAGGAAAACATACACACAGACATAAACCTCAAAATAGAATTATTCACCATGCTCTGGATCAGAAAAACATTAAGATTTAAAAGACTGTTGGGTAATAAAATTGGAAAAGAAAATAAGACACTCTGAAAGTTTAAGGCTTAAAGAAGAGTTTAAACTCATCTAGCCTCAAGCTGGATCTGGATTGACCACATCAGATTAGGTATAATTTTAGCACACTTTCATTCACCCACTTATTTAATCCAATCATTTTATCTTGTTATTTTATCTAAAAATTTTAAGCTGATTTATCATTTTACCAAGTCACATATCTCTAACTCCAGGTGTTTGTCTCTATCTGATATGGGGTTAAGAGAAATGGCAGAGGGGAAAAATGAACGTTTTAGTTATAATAAAACTACATTGTTACGGACAGCATTTGCTCAAGGTGAGCTCACAAAGCCTCTTATTTTTTCCTGGCTGAACTGGAGCTAGAGAGGTGAGCTCATTTTCCCCCTGCCTGGCAGGTTTGGAAGCTAAAGATGGCAGCTTGCTGACAAACATCTTGATTAACCGGCCTACTCCATGGCAGAGGATGCCAGGAGAAACCTTAACTCTTTTCTCAAAGACCATCACGTAAAAGCAGATTCAAGAGAAGCTACAATTATCTACCTATCATCTCTCACAACTATTCTTTCCTAAGATTCAAAGATAATTTAAAAATTTTGATATTTAAAAGAGGCTGTTATCAGTTCTTAATATTAAGTATGCTTATATAAGAACATTTTATTCTGAGAACTTTTAATACCTTAAAAGCCTTAGAATGATGATATAAAGTGGTACTCATTCTGGGTTTACGCAGGAAAAACACTGATCATAATGAAGAACTGCTTTACCTTTAACACAGCCAGAAGAGCTCCAAGTTCATCAGTGTGTGTTAGCTTCATTTTTCCACCATTTAGAAGTGACTGAATGCCTTTTAATGCATTTTGTAACAACTAGGGGGGAAAAGACATTGAGTTAGAAGGCAGAATAAATTTTGGTTGTCCAGGAGTCAATTCTTTAGCATCACTTAAGACGGAAGAGGAAAAGTCTCTAGATGAAAAAAAAAACCAAAAAAACCTTTGAAACATACAAAGCAGAGGTGAAGATCCAGAGGACAGACCTCAAACCAGTTTTAGTTATTTTCTAGAAGAAAAGAGTACTCTTGAGTGGTCTTACTATATATACATGCTTACAAACCAGAATGTAAAAATGGTGAGCAAGGAAAATAAAAAGGAAGAGATTTAGTGAGAAGACTGTGATAAGGAATGAAAAAGTGGCAGCCGAGACCATAAGCAGGAAGCTAATATGGCAACCTCAGCAGCTCTTAAAGACAAAGGTGCAGATGTGGGAGCAGATGACAAGTGATGAAAGCGTGGACTGTGGAGGCAAATTCTGGTTCAGGACTGATTTCTTGATTCAGTAATCTCATTCATTCCTAGGCCTCAGAAATACTTCAAAAATACTCCCTAGTGGGTAGGATGTGAGCTATAGCAATATGTGAAATAGTAGAAGAACTAAAAAAAGAAAAAGAAAAAAAGATAATTCTTATCAATTATGATGATTATGACAATGATTATGTAAGAAGCTAACCTCCTAAACGTGAGACTAAGAAACAACAGTCGCAGGTACTTTATCAAGCACTTCAAATGCCTTATTTCATATACTTCTCACATGAACCCTACAATGTAGTTACATCAGTACCAGTGAAGAACATGTAGGCTCTAAGAAGTTAAGTAATTTGCCCAAGATCTCCTAGCTATAGAAATTAGAATGCATGTGGTACATTAATAGGTACTGAAAAGATGTCCCAGAGACATTAAGATTAAAAAAAAGGGAAGTTTCAAAATAGCATATTAAATGTAATTCTATTTTAAAATGATAAATACACTCATTCACATATAGAAAAAAAAAAACTAAGGGCACAAATTATCTCCAGTGATTATATCTCTGCAGGAGTCTATAACGAACATTCACTCTCTTGGATCTGCAATGTATGAATGTGTCAATGTGAATTTAAAACATATTAATAAACTGCTGTATTTGCAGATGATGATTTTTTTTTTTAAGAGAGAAACAATTTTTATTTAGTTTTTCATGTGGCTGTCATTGCCCCGAGGCCTCATTGTATATGTGGTGCTGGGGTTCAAACTCACATACTCGTGCATGCCAGGCAAGCACCGCAACTGCCAAGCCACCCCTCTGCCCCCCGATGATTCTTTTAAGAAGAAATAAAATAGTGTAGATATTACTGAAATCTACTTTCTTCCCTTTTATCTTAAAAGTTACTAGCCTGAAATAGTATTGTTTTTATACTCTGGAGGGAAAAAACCTAAAATGGCAAAGCAAAACAAAATAAAACAAACAAATAAAAAGTTTTTGTCAATAATTCAACTTCTTAATAAAAAAAAAGTTTCTTGTAATTTAAACTCAAAGGTATGATTCTAGTCTTTTTGGCTTGTAAACATCTCATTTATCCGTATTCATCTCTATGCAAACTAATACAGCAGCCAAAATTAAACTCCTTGGCAACAACCTTAGTTTTTCTCCTGCTTCTAGACACATCTACATTTGTAAGATCAGTAACAGTCCAACTTACGATGCAAAATGCTATGTCATCCATATCTGATGATTTTGGAGACTGTAAAGTGGTCAAGAAAGCTTGGAAGCAGATATTTTGGTAGGGCTCCTCCAAGTATGGCTGTCCTGGTACACTAAAACACATAGAGAGAAAACAACTCAGAATGTCTCCTTCAAATAGTGCTTTCAAAAGAATAATAGCAGTAATACAAACTAATAGCAGTGGAATCTACCCTGAATGCAACTGTACTAAGGAAAACAGTGCACTCTGGTCAGTTTGTTACTGCAGTGGGACGAGCACAGGCTCACATAAATATGTAGAAAAAGACTGGCTTCCATAGGGAAAATTACAGAAGTCTGTAGTGGAAGAAGTGGGGAGAAAAAGAAATTTTTAGTTCTGCTTTTCTAAGAGAGAAATAATGCAAAGAGGTCCTGTCATTAGAATCACATGACTGAACGTACATTCTTAGCCACTGGACACCACTGTGCTACTTAGAAACAAGTTCAAGTTTGTCTGCTCATTTTTTACTGCATATGGTAGATTGGGTCCATCTTCTTAAAAGAGAAGAAAGTGTACTCCCAAATGCAGGAATGCTGGTCCTAATTTATCTTCCAGCAGTTGCAAGGTAGCTGGTTTAATTCCTACTTCCTTGATCCATTTTGATTTGATTTTCGTGCAAAGTAAAAGATAAGGGTCTAATTTCAACGTTCTGCAAGTGGCTGTCCAGTTTGTCCTGCACCATTTGTTGAACAAGCTGTCCCTCCTCCATGTTATATTTTGTCCTCCTTTGTCAAAGATCAGATGCTTAAAGATTTGTGGGTTTGTCTCAGGGTCTTCTATTCTATTCCATTGGTCTTTATTCCTATCGTGATACCAGTACCACGCTGTCTTTGTTACTACAGCTCTATAGTATAGTTTTAGATCTGGTATAGCAAAACCACCTCTTTTATCTTTCTTGCTTGGCAATGTTTTGGCTATTCTGGGTTTCTTATTGTTCCAAATGAAGTTGAGAATTGCTTTTTCTTTCTCAACATGGCTCCTAAAGTGGAAGAAGTAAAGTCAAAAATCAGGGAGTGGGATGTCATAAAGCTAAAAAGCTTTTGCACAGACAAGGAAATGATCAAAATTGTTAAAAGACTTCCAACAGAATGGGAGAGAATCATGGCCTGTGATTCTTCTGACAGGGGACTCATATCCAGAATCTACAAAAGCCTCAAAAATCTCAACCTCAAAAACACCAGACAATCAATAAATGGGCCAAAGAGCTAAACATAAACTTCTCAACCGAGGACACTGATCAAGCCAATGAAAACATGAGAAAGTGCTTTAAATCACTAGTAATCAGGGAAATGCAAATGAAAACTACATTAAGATTTCACCTCACACCAATCAAATTGGCAAAAATGAAGAAAATAAACAATAACAGATACTGGAGGGGTTGCAGAGAGATAGGAACACTAGCACACTATTGGTGGAACTACAGACTAGTACAGCCCCTCTGGAAAGCAGTGTGGAGAATCCTCAAAAAATTAGGGATGAACCCACCATATGATCCAGCTATCCCTCTCCTGGGTATTTTTCAAAGGGTGTTAGAATCAGCACATTACAATGACACATCAAAATCTATGTTCATAGCAGCTCAATTTACAATAGCTAAATTATGGAAACAACCCAGATGCCCCTCACTGGATGAATGGATCCAAAAACTGTGGTATATATATACCACGGAGTTCTACTCAGCAATTAGAAACAATGATATTGCAGCCTTTGAAGGTAAATGGATGGCGATGGAAAAAATCATAATGAGTGAAGTTAGCCTAACCCAGAGTCAAGGGTCGAATGTCTTCACTCATCTGTGGAGGCTGGAGCTAGGCCCTGGCCTGTGTGAAAGGTGGTCAACTCTCATGTATTAATGACCCAGCAAAGGTGTAGTAACACATAACCTAGGGCATTCATTGAGATGTATTGGGAAGCAGCGGGGAGGGGTAGAAGGAAGGGGAAGGGTGAGAAAATAGGGTGGGCTCTAGGGGGTAAATCTAATTTTAAGAATATATATATATATATATATATATATATATATATAATTGTTTCATTGAATCCTTTTTTGATTGTACAATAACTAAATTTCTTAATTTAAAAAAAAAAAGAGAAGAAAGTGGCTTTCACAGATAAATCTCACCAGATCTTAAATTGGTATTTTTTAAAGAGAGAGAGGGACAGTGAGAGTGAGAAAAAGAGAATCAATTTTATTTAGCTTTTTATGTGGCTTTCATTGTTCTGACACTTCATTGTGTATGTGGTGCTGGGGTTCGAACCAGTGTCCTTGCACATGCCAGACAAGCGCCATAACCACCGAGCCATTGCTCCAGCCCTGAGTATACCCTTCTAAAAGACAATATGAGTGGAATGCATACCAATAGAAAATAAAACATTGATGTATTGCATATATGTCACTTTTTGCATATATTTTTTCTGTTATGAACTTTAATTAAAAACAAACCATATAAAATGAACTTATTAGAGAACATGGAAAATGCAATGTAGGATATTCTTCTAAGTTGGCTTTGTCTTCAAATGAAACAACCATAAAGGGCCCAAGAGAGGGCCTGTCTCCTTACTATTGGGAAACCTGCCTTGATCCACATACCTGAGACATAGGTTTGCCATACAATGCACTGCAGCTCTCCTGACTTCAGGGTCAGACTGTGCCAAGTCACTCAACGTCGTCAAGAGGCCAGTCTTGCCTAGCAAGTCTGGGAGGTACTAAAACATAATAAGTCAATGTTGGTTTACGAAAAGCTTCTATGAAAATACTACTGTTCAGACAGATTTTAACTAAAGGGCACTTGTCAGAAGACCAGCTGTTTAAAAAAAAGAAAAAAGAAAGGCTAGCTGTTAGGACTTTCAGATGGGGAATAATAAAAATATGCCAAAAAACATCAGTAAGGAACATTATGAGGTAGCTGCTGCAGCTGGTCATGGCTGCACAGATGATAGGTAATGATAATGATGGTTAATAGTTAAGAGTGCCAAGTATTTACAAGGCTCAGATTGCTCAAAGCTACATATCCAATTAATGGCAGGATAGATACCTGAACGCAGGTCTGCTGGCTCCAGAGCCTGTGCTCCTAATCTTTTAAAGGAAAGACAGAACACAATTAAAACTACCTTTTGACATTTTGAGCCATTACAATAAACCAAAGCTGCCAGGGCTTGAAGAATTTCCATGTGTGTCCAGGAACTACATTGCTGAATAGCTGAAATAGTATATCCCATCAGGAAATCCAAGTTCTGTTCATCCACAATCACCTACAGAGAGAGGAAAAAAACACAGATCAGCTCCAAATGTTTGAAAGTTTGATCAGGATAGAGGCCTTCGACTTGTTCCAGGGTCTTGTTCATTTCTTCCCCTTTAGTGCCTCCACTCAAAGTAAAACCTGTAACTTTTCCTTGAACTAACCTGACAGTCACAGTTGTCAATACACAGATATAGGACTCAAACTACTGAAATGTCTTAATTCAATTAAACCACCTTATATATAGTAATCACTCAGTACAGGGTGAAAAAATATATCTGCTAATAGCTACTATGACTCTAGCATGGTGTGGGGAAAACAACAAGAGATGGCATATTTCTGCCCCCACCAAGTTTGTAATCTTCTTGGGACAAATAAAGCTAATTCAAGTATCAATTCATGGACATATGAGACAAACTGTCATCAAATGCCAGAAAGTTGGTTATGGGCTGTAGGTGCTACAGATGATCAGGAAGTTCCAACTGCCAGTGCCACAAAGATGGTGCACCTGAGAATAGTAGCCATTTGGAAGCTACTTCACATCAGTTTGAAACATTCTAAACTTGAAAACAGCCTTATCTCATGTAGTACACACTGTTGTCTACCTATCAGCATCCATCTTTTCCTTCCCTCACAGCAAAGTTCTGACTCTACCTAAATGCCCACTTCTCCCATATGAGACCCACAGGTAAATCCTAATCAGTCTAGTGCTTTTCAACCAGAGAAAATCTTGACCCCCAGAGAATATCTGGCACAACGTTTGTAGACATTTCTGATTGTTACAATTGGAAGGGTGCTACTGGCATCAAATGAGCAGAAGCCAAGGGTGCTGCTAAACACATCCTACAATGCACAGGACAGCCTCAGTAACACAGAATTACCCAATCCAAACTATCAATAGTGCCGGGGTAAGAAACCCTGAAGTAAGCCCATCGTGGCTGCACAGTATAATCATTTTGGGAGCGTCCCAATGTGCAATGAAGGTTGAAATCACTGGTTGAAGGCACTCATGGTAATACCATATCCCTTTTCAGAGACTGGTTTAGAAAGATGTTTATATGACTTATGTTGATATGTGATATCAGGGGAGTCTACTGGAGAATTT
The DNA here is from genome assembly GCA_004027875.1 of Aplodontia rufa. Lineage (NCBI taxonomy): Eukaryota > Metazoa > Chordata > Mammalia > Rodentia > Aplodontiidae > Aplodontia > Aplodontia rufa. The sequence continues at coordinate 24,163 of PVKS010002053.1, read as the reverse complement.
ATGGGACAAGTTTCCTCATTCTTAAATAAGAGGCACAAAATTATCAGGGATGATCTGGCTTCTGTTAAATGTTATTTAGTTATTTTGCATGGGTGTCTAAAATTGAGGCAGCCATCTTATGACTGTGAGAGAGGCAAAGTATAGCTCACAGACTGAGGACCACAGAATGGAAAACTGCTGGTAAATCTCTTATTAAGGGACTCTAGAGCTGCCTCCCTGGGAACTTGCAAAGTAGCATAAGTCTTTCTTCTTTTTTTATTGTTTAGGTCATTGGGTTGGCTTCTCTGTTTCTTGAGTCCAAAGCATCCTAGTAGACATAATGCTGACTGATAACACTTTGCCCTCCTAAGTACATTCATGTACTCATGTGTAACATTCTTAATCCTGAAAACACTGGGTTTATCCAGCAAGTTGGAAAAGGATCTAGAGACAGAGAGCTGCTCTACATAGATCTTGATATAAATAACTAGGGTCTTTTTATCCTGCTGTATCCTCTTCCCCAACCTACTTCTTGGGTTTTATATACATCAAAAGTAGATCACAGGGGCTGGAGCGGTGGCTCAGCGGTTACAGCACTTGCCTTGCATGGGCGAGCACGCAGGTTCAAACCCCAGCACCACGTACACAACGAAGGGTCTGAGCAACGAAAGTCCATGAAAAACTAAATAAAATTGACTCTTTCTCTCTCTCTCTCTCACTGTCCCTCTCTTTCTTTCTTAAAAAAAACAAAAAAACAAAAAAACAAAAAACAACAAAAAGTAGATCACTAACATGATAGTTTCTGGAAAGCGGAAAAAATATTGGTAGGAAAGAATTTGGGTATCATTTCAATTTTGAGATTTATCTTGGTCAATTGTATATGCCATGAATAAAACTGGAGACTGGGAGGCCTGAATGACAATTGGCTACTGAATCAACAGGAAGGAATACTTCTAATAGATAAATTTCCAGAATCATGCAGAATAATTTTTTTCTAGTCAAAGTTAAATCTGTTTTAGTATCATCCTTTTTTTTTTCTTTTTTAAACTGGGGACTGAACCCAGGGGTGGCTTACCACTGAGTTACACACCCAGTCCTTTTTATCTTTTATTTTGACACAGGGTCTCGCTAAGTTGATGAGGCTCTCCCTAAGTGGCTGAAGCTGGCCTCATAATGGCAATCCTCCTTCCTCAGCCCAGAAAGTTGCTGGGTTTACAGATGTTCATCACCACACCCAGCTCTGTAGCATTTGCTTTTCCTAATGTCTCAAAAGACCAGCTTATCACACCTTCTATGGATGTAGCATTTCAAAGGCATTTGCATATTCTCAAAGTTCATGATCTGAATCCTAAAGTTACATACATGGTTACCTGTAATCTGTTTAGTAAATGATGGATCAGCTGAGAGACTTTGCTGACAAGATGATTCTGATTAAGAGGCACCAGTCGACAAGCTTGGACAAGAAGAGCACTGACATCCTACCAGGGGAAAAAAAAAACAAAGATAACATTCCTATTAGCCAAGTGACAGCCCCTTCCCCCAAACACAGCCAAATGTGAAAATTAAAGTGAATATTCATACTGAAGAATGGGGGGACTGCAGCGGTGCTTCAACGGTTTCAATACTTGCCTTGTATATGCAGGGACATGGGTTCAAACCCCAGCACCACGTACACAATGAAGTGTCAGAACAACGAAAGCCAAATGAAAAACAAAATAAAAAATTGATTTTCTTTCTCTTTCTTAAAAAAAAAAAAGAATCTGAATGAAATGTGAGGCAGAAAAAGATGAAATAATAGCACAAAGATAGGATGTGCTAAATAAGGAGGAAAGGCTTAAATATGGTTTTCATCAAACTAAAGACTCCAGAGTTTCTACCAGGTACAGACAGTACAATTACACAGCCAAAGAAAGGCTTCGAGCATATAAAAACACATAATGAAGCTAAAAATACCAAAAAATGTAAGTCAGCTAGATTTTCAGTGCCATTGGGACAATCAGAAATGACACATATGAATTTTATGTAAAACTGGGGAATTACTAAAAAAGAGGAACCTATTTGCAAATGACATTATTCATCTATTGATATTTACTGAATAAAATGGCTCTAGCACCTACTATGTGCCAGGTAGTAGGCTAGGTCCTTGGGCTCCAAAGGTGAAACATTTTCCTCAATCTCAAAGAGCTCACAATCTAGTGAGGGAGACAGAAATACACACAAATAATTAAATTGTGAAAAGAATTAAGTACAAACTTTGTGGGGAAATAGTGATTATAGAGGCCTTGTGGAGGTGACTATTCAATAGAGTATGGAATGATATGAAGAATGAATAGAATTTTTCCAGACAGACAAGGTTTTAAAATATACTTCATAGAAAGAAAACGAACTGCACAATGATTTGGGAAATGTGAAACACCAGTACTCAGAACAGCACCTTCTAAATGCACACAAGACGCAGAAGGAGGAGTGACAGGAGAGAGGACTAGAAATGCATGCTTTTGCAAAAATGCTAAAGTGTACAAATACATCAAAAGTCTTCCTGATTTCTTAATCCCACTCTGCTCCCTAGTGAAGCACATTACTATTTTGCTGTGCATTCTGAATTTTTTCTGCATAAATAAACATACACACATTTTAAAATTCCCCTCCTTTCTTGAATCCTATATTTGTCTCAGACTGTATGAATTGTTCAGCAATTTGTTTCAACCATTTACCAATATGTACAGATCTTCCCAGATCAGATTTTCATTTTTATAGGCAAACTCTTTTTTCTTTTTTAATCAAAGAAAAAGATAATTGTGGCAGCTGAGCAGAAGGGCTGGACTGGGGGAAGGAATTCAGTTAGAGAAGGCCAGTGCAATAGACCAGGCAAGAGTCATCTTGCCTAAGGCACTAGCAATGGGAACAAAGACGAAGGTATGGACTGAGAGCACATTTGAAAGAGACTCTAAAGAATCTGGATTGGGTAGGCTTTAGGTCAAAGAATCAGTGTTTGTGCTTTGGGTGATCTGGTGAACTGTGCATGTCCTTTCTGGAGGATAGGATGGACTAGGGATGACAGTGTGTAACGTGAATTCCTCTTCAGAGGCTGTCAAATTCGAGTTGCCTGTGAGCACCAGAAGGGTGTGGCTCAAGTGTTCAGAAAATTATTAAGCTGGTATCCCAGGCCTGATGTGTAGGAATAATAAGGATTCTCAGACAGTGAACGGAACTTCTAAAGAGAAAGCAGAGGGGGAGGATCTAGCGTGGAAGAACAGGAAAATACAGGGACTTTGGGAAGCTTTAGGCTTCACTTCTGGCTCTGTTGTTTGGCCAATAATGTGATAACGGATCTTATGAACTTTGGTGTTTCCATCGGCAAAAATGACCTAATAATTATGCACGTTCTAGGATGCCTGCAACGGTTCACAGTGCATACTCATTATTAACGGTAGTTATGAATTTAATTGACAAAAGCGTTTTGGATGCATAGAATGGAAGTGGAGCGTGGGGCCGGCCTTGCGGTACCAGAGACGAGGTGTCAGAACAGAAGTCATCAACTTGGGTTTCGAAAGACGCGAATTTGCCGATCACTGCAGAATCTTCCTTATGCAGGAGGGCAGAGAATGTGTCAAGGTCGTGGGGAGCAAGCCCGCCTGGGAATAAGTCATCGGGGCTAAGAGCCAAGAGAGGCAGGCTGGAGCTACCAGCCGGGCAGCAGGCGCGGTCCCGGCCTCCCACAGGCGAGCCGCCTACCTCTGCGGCCACACTGCCGCCCTCGCTGTAGTTCTCGGAGATGATCTGGTCAAACAGCAGGTGGATCTCGGTGCGTGCAGAGCTGCTGTCATCCGGGCGCAGGGCGCGGAGCCTGGCCGACAAGCGGCGGAACCCATTGTCCTGCTCGGGCGGCGGCTCCCGCGGCGCCTCCGGCGGCTGCTCGCACAACAGCGAGCCGGCGACTTGCACCGCCGCCATCTTCCCTGCGTAGGACAGGGAAATACTTCCGGGGCATCCCCGGGTTCTGCGTTCTAGTTCCGGAAATGCCGGATACGGAGCAGAATGGCAGGAGTAGGGATTTCCATGACCCGGATACCTTTACTCCAGGTACTCTGAGATTAGCTTGAAAAAATTTCGCCGCCCACCACGTCTCAGCTCCGACTGAAAAGTGAGGACTCCCTCCTCTTAGAAAGTTTGTTCTTTGCAGGGCTGACATTACTATTAAGTACTAGAGTTTCAGATTAGGCGTGGAGTTGGGAAGGGATGCTGTGGATGACAATGGCGGAAACTGCTGGTTCTCTGACATCCGTCTACTCTTCTTACATCATATTAGAGCCCCTGATTTTTTCCCCCAAGCACCAATGCACCCTGAATAAATTTTGCTTTACCCAGTATTCCATGCAGTTGGCTCTGGCTATGTGATTAAAATCTGGCTAATAGACTACAGGGCAGCTTTCTAGTACTTTTGTGACAACTGACTGAACTCCTTGTTCCCTTTTCTCCCCCTTTCACAATGAGTGCTCCTGTGGATCATGAGCCACCTCTCACCACTAGAAAAGTAATTTTGGAGTTTAAATTGAGCTATATAAGATATAACCTGCATAGAGAGTGACATGGTTGGGATTGGAGACTCCCAAGATTTTCTGAAAGCTTGAAGGCAAGAAATTGGAAAATAAAATAGTAATTTTAACAACTGTGATCAGTTTTCAGTTACCTGAGAGGTGGAGGTGGAAGATAACATTTGGGCAGACTGGGAAAACCATTTTTAGGACCTCTGAGTTCTGCAAATATAAAGCAAATCCTCACCTCTGGCTCCTGGGAAAATCTTGAAGTCATCTGAACGTATGTGTTTTATCCTGAGAATAAAATACTGCTCATCAATGAAAATGGTGGCTATGCTTTAGCAGATCTAGTTCTTTGAAGACTTTGGGCTTCTTTGGGAGGAGAAATGTTTATTTTTCATTTGGATTTATATTCCATTATGCTTGTATATTATTGTTCATTCTTGGGATAGGTGTATATATGTGTTATATTTGTGCATTATGCATGTGTATTTGTGATACTGTTCAAGCATTTGCTCAGAGATGATCAAAAGCTGAAACCTAGTCATTAGATATTTTGGTTAGGATTCCCTGAAAGCAGAGCCTCAGACAAGGTTGATATGTGAGTGATCTATTCAGGAATAAACAGGAAGAAATAAGAATCAATACTAATATGTCCTATTAAGTTGGGCATTGCAAGATGTGACTGATTGCTCAATCCTTTGGAGTTTCTGAGAAATCTTATGGAATGCTCTCAGAATCCCCTTCCCCCAATCCCCCAGGAATGAATGGCAGAGCATGTATCTGCCAGCTTGTTACCTCTGTTGTCAATCATCACTAGACCAGGCATAAGCTCTGTGTTTGAACATGCTTCAGGGTGCAATGATTCTTATAGGGGTCTCCTGTTGTATAGTTAAAGCAGCTCTGAGGCAAAATTGAGGTGGTTTGGAAAACAAGGGTACATGTTTGAGGCAAGTCTCTGACAAGTTATATTTATGCTAAGCTAGTAGATGGCTGAGATAAGCCTTGCAGTAACTATGGTTCTAAGAGTTTAAGACCAAGTGTCTTTGAAGGAGTGCTTAAGGGATGTTCAACACACTAGTCTAAAAGGATGTAAGGCCTGGTCATAACCACAATGAAGGTGGTGTGGAGAGACTGGGGGAAGAATCTAGATTTAGAGGGATTCATAGTAGGTTAACATGGATGATCCACATGTAGTGCTTTTTTAAGACTGAATAACACTGGTATTGTAAAGTATACAAATGTCAACCTATTGAGTTATGATAGGTTATATCCATGTGACTGGTGATAGTGTCCTCCAAGGAAATAAATATTCCTATTTCATGGTGATCACCAACTAAAGGAAAAATATATCAAGCTCCAAGAGAGACCATTGAAAACCCATTGCATTGACTTGAGTTTAAACAGTAACACCTCCACACACACCTGCCACCCAGACTATAAAAACTTACAATCTCTCTCAAAAAAATTTCCTCTCACGTCATTGATCCTCTTCACTCTCAACATTTAAATTATCTTAGGGTGATTGAGGGACTTTAAAGAGTGTTAGGCAAGTTTATAGCCATTTCCTTTTTAAATTTCTCATTGGATGATCTGGAACCTCATTCTAGAATTTCACTTCTTTCATATTTGCAACTGTTTTAAGACTTCATTTTTATTACTTTGCTGGGATCTAGATCATCTTACCTAAAGTAGGCTTGCATACCCCCACTCTATTTCACATCCTTGTTTATTTTTTCAGAATATTTATGATAATATGTAGTTATTGTCTTCATTTATTTACTTGTATATTATCTTTTTCTTTCTCTAAAATGTGAGTTTCATGAAGACACAAATTTTATCTGTCTCATTACTGTTGTATCCTCAGTGCTAGAAAGCACATGGGGTGTGGTAGGCATACAACCATACATGTTGACAAAATGAATGAATTCACTGTTCAATTATTTATCCAGGACCCTCTATTTTCCATCTATTGGGTGATGTGAAAATCAAATGCCACTTTTTTGTGAAAATGCTTTATAAACTGTGAAGCTTTATAAATCTTAGCATCCAAATGAGGTAGATATTATAGTTTTCTGTCTTTACAGTGAAGGAAATGATGCCAGAGTGTAAATAGTTTATCAAGATCCATACAGGCAGTAAATTGATCAAAATGAGACTTCAATCCAGGCCACCTCAGTCTTAAGTCTGTGATTATGAAAAACATAGACAAGAAATTACTAGACTTTTTAAAAATCTCCCATATTTTGTAATGGGAAAAAAGCAAAAAAGAAGGGTGACTTTCAGTATCCAGATTAAAACTTGAACTAGTAAGAAGAATCTAGGAAGGAGGATTGACCTTGGGTTCTGTTCTGGAGTCATATAAAATTAAGGGTCAACAGCCCATCTATTTGGTAATACTAGTAATAGTAGTAGTAGCAGTAGTAGTAAATATTTATTGAATACAGTTGTCTCTTGGAGTCTATGATGGATTGGTTCTAGGACCCCCTAAAGATTTCATAATCTAAAAATGTTCAAGTACCTTATATAACATGACACAGTATTTGCATATCACCTACACACATCTTGCCATATAGTTTAAGTCACCTCTGGATTGCTTATAATATCTACTACAACATAAATGCCATGTAAATGTTGTTATATTGTATTGTTTAGAGACAATGACAAGAAAAAAATGCCTGTACATGTTCAGTAGAGATGCAAAGTTTTTTGTTCCACATATTTCCAGCCTGTAAGTGGTTGAATCTATGGAAGCAGAACCCATGAATATAGAGAATCAACTGTCAGGACCCATATGTCAGGTACTATGCCAAGTACTCCACAAGAACTAAACTCTTTTATCTTTGTAGGTCTATGATGTCTGTATCATTATACAAATGAAGAAAATGAAGCACAAAGATGTTAGGATACTTGCTGGAGGCCACACAGCTGTGGGTGTGCCTCAGTTTGAAAGTGGGAGTGCATAGTCCTTATTACTGTGTTATGTATAACCTTTGGAGTTTGGCATGAGATTATAGTATAGGTCCTGACACCTATCTGATACATGACTTTGGACAAATTACTTAATTTACCTCAAACTCAGTATTCTTACATCTGAAATAGTTGTACTAAGCATAGCCAAAAGTTTGTTGTAAGGATAACTTAGATGATTGTGGAGAATTTAACATATCCTTGTATAGAAAATGCTTAACAAATGTCATGTATCCTCCTCCTCGTCTTCCTCATCTTCACCATCACCTCTAACCAAATAACTGAAGTAGCTTGGTTGCTTTTACAATGATGATTTATTAAAACAAACACTCCTCTTCCCTTGTCCCACACTACTTGTAGTCTCCATCCAAAGGCCCCGATTGTCATCTCTTTTCCTGGCCAGGAAGCTCCAGTCTCATCTGTGCAGGTGAAAACTACAGGAGGAGATTAGCAGTTAGCAGAGAAGATGGCCTTTAAATAACTCTGTCTGAGAAATATCCAAAAAAATTATATGTGAGACCGGCTCTTTTGGGACCTGGATCCACAGAGTACAAATGAGAGGCAATATTTCCCAATTCTGGAAATTCGTAGCAGCCAGTAAGATCCTAAACATCCATAGCATTGCAGATAGATATGGCAAATAATACATTTCAAACACAATTTTTTAAAAAAGCGTATACTGATTCTGTTGTGTTTAATACAATTTAATTTATAATCAAAATTGAATCATGGTAGTTTTTTTTACTATGATTTCTTCAATTAATGGCTACTGAAAAATAAAGAAGTTATCATGTGTGTCCCCTGAAATATTTTTACAGGTCCTCATAGGTCAACATGGCAACATACATCAAAGGCTTAACATGAACATATTCTTTGGTCAATGGTTATGCTTGTTAAAATTTATCTCAAGGGAGTTAATAAGGGCATGCTTAATTTAGTATTCCTTATAGTCATATTAAGAATATAAGAAATAACTCTCAAATGTGTATTCATAGAGGTTGCAGAGTATATGAGCAGACATGATGGATAGTAACGCCTGTAGAGATGACAGCTTAGAGGCATCAGTATTGATACTAAAATTGCTCACTAGCTATTTTTAAGACAAATAGTTAAGAAATTGAAATAAGCACAAGATTCTCATTTTAAAATGTTATGTGTTTGTGTTTAAAATACGCATCACTATGTTAAGCAGACATTATTTGGGGATTGGGGATTATGGGTGATTTTTATCTTTTTTTTCCCCAAAATAGCCTGATTTTTCCCCAGGATGTATTGGGTAAGGAAATTATTTTAAAAGTTTGAAAATCACTATGCTGTGATGGAGTGTATCTTTTTCTCGGGGTGAAGAAGGAGAGGCTACCAGGAAAAAGGTAACCTTCTATCCCACAAAATTTCTGGAAAGTCCCTTGGGAGCCATGAGGGCAGGGGAAGTTTGGGAGAAGCAGGATGTTTTTACCTGTCCTTAGTTCATAGCGCAGACTCGTCCACACCCATTGCTGACACACTGCTCCCCTGGTCCACAGTCCCAGTCACCATGGCAGAGCTCAGTGCAGGCCCCTAAATAAGAACAAACCAGCTGAAAATCACTGTGCTTGGGGCTCAAGCACTGAGGATGACAGCCATGATGGAGGAGTAAGTTCCACTTCTTCAAGTCCAGTACCTAATATAGTTTACAAATGATTGCTGGCTGACTCATACTCATTAGCATGTATATTTTAGTTTAATAGTCTCAATAAAGGAAGACTACTTTAGAGATGGGGATAGAGTGTTTGTGTAAGGGAAGTGCAAAGAGATCCACCTAAATGTCTTCCTTCACTTCACCACACTGCAGGGAGGGATGGAGAGAAGGGGAGACTCACATTTACTGACCGACTGTCATTAAAGGTGCCTTGCAGTCACCCCATGCAGTGAGTCTTACTAACCTCATTTCTTAGGTGTTATAGCTGGGGTTTGCAGTTGCAGCTTACCTGCTAGTAGATACAGAAGTAGGATGCAACCCAGACCTGCTGGCCCCTAGGCATAAGCTCCTTCTGCTGTCCCCCAGGGTGAAACTGACCGGACCTGAAGAGCACATCTCCAAATCTGAAGGCAGTCTTGACCTGAGCGAGGCTCCCTAACTTACCAGAGTCTCAAGACTGGTCTTTGGGACCAATGAAGTAGGTACAAAAAGATGATTAAGACCCAATAGAGAGGGGCTGGAGTGGTGACCTGGTGGTTATAGTGCTTGCCTAGCATCCGCTAGTACACAGGTTCAAAACTCAGCACCACATACACAATGAAGTGACTGAGTAGCGAAAGCCACGTGAAAAACTAAATAAAATTTATTCTCTCTCTCTCTCACTCACTGTCCCTCTATTAAAAAAAAAAGACCCCATATAGAGCCAGGCATGGTGATGCATGACTGTAATCCCAGCAGCTCAGGAGGCTGAGGCAGGAGGATCACAAGTTCAAAGCCAGCCTCAGCAACTTAGCGAAGCCCTCAGCAAAGCAAGATCCCGTCTCAAAATAAAAAACAAAAACAGGTCTGGGGATGTGGCTCAATGGTTAAGTGCTCCTGCGTTCAACCCCCGGAGGGTGGGAGTGGAAAACAAGCAAACAAACCAAAGGCACAGAGGCTCCTAGCAAAATGCTGCGCAGCGCCCTGGATGAACGTGTGCTGCCACTCGTTCGGCTCCTCAGATGTGACCAGGAATTGCTCTACCCAGTCCGACCTCTGCACCCCTGTAAAATAGGGCCCTTCGATCCAGCAGAAGAAATGAAGCTCACTCCCATTGTGAACTCCAGTCAACGGAGGTGGCTCTCTGGTGCTGAGTTGCGAGGCTCAGACGAGGTGTCTGTGCTCAGGGAGAAAGAGTGCCATGGCTGACTAGCAGTGTCTGAGAGGTGTAGCAGCATCCTGGCGGGATGTCTACAAGGGACTTCACAGGCTTCAGGGCTCCTGGCAGCTCTTGTTGATTTGTTGTGAGAAGATCAAAGAGTCCTTGTCCCCACTGACAGCAGTTGGACCACTCAGTAACTACTTACCTGTTGATTTATTACTGCATATAAATCATATATACACTATATATAAATCATAGAGGAAGTTATTCAGGAAAGACAAGCAAACTGCAAAAGGAAGAGAGGGGCAGGGAGGACTTTTAGGAAGCTGTCAAGATGGCCCAAGAATGGGGCAATCAGGGCTGGAAACAGTGTGACGGTGGGAGGTAAAGGAACATAGGCAAGAAATGATTTCAAAGAATGGACAGTGTTTGGCAGTCAGTATAATATGGGCTGGGGGTGGGAGGAGAAGAGCAAAGAAGAAAGGAATAAATTGAATCCTGTAATATTTAGGTTGAAGAATAAGATCCAGTGAAACATAATCCCAGAGAGAAGAATGTCTGAGGACTGAGGGATGGCAAACAGCATTAGATGCTGCAGAGGTTGAAGACTTTGCAATTGAGGGTGTCAGGAGATTTGTCAACAGGACCTGGGAGAGAAGCTTCAGGAGAATAATGGGGCAGGAATTGTGGTCAGTCTTCAGGTGTCAAGGACCAATTTGCCAAAAAGTAAGGGCAGAGAATTAAGAATAGACCTTTGAAAATGGTGGTGGTAAAAGGAGAAGAGGTTGAGATGATTCATGTTTAACATAATGAAGAAAATAGTTTCTTTAGGCAATTCAATAAAGAAGCTAGTGGAGAGGGAGATGCTGGGAGATGGAAAATGACTGATGGGAGACAGAGGAGAAGAGCAGAGTTTCCGGGTGGCACAATGACCCAGGGAAAAGTGGGGGGAAATGGAGGCAGTAAAGAGCCTCCACTCTGGGGAGCTGAATGGTGGCCATCAAGGGCAAAGGTCCTTTCAGTGGCTCCATAGGAAAATATCTTTCCTTTGTTCTTTCTTCCCCTCTCCCTTCTGCACACACTGGTCCCTGGTATCCTGCTTTCTGGATTTTTCATTTGAAAAAGAATGGAGTTGCTTTCTAGCTGGACTCACCCAAAAGTTGCAATGGTCTCACTGCAGCCTGTAGCTCCTGAACCTCTAGGCTGAGGGTGATGAGTGTCACAAGAAGAAGGAAGCCTCCCAACTTCATGTTGCTGTTGGAAGTCTTAGGTATCTGTGTGGTAGGACTGAGAGTAGCCGAAATTTATGCTCTTCCACCCCAAGTTGGCATGCAATGTGAGGGGCGGACCTATGAACTGTGGAAGTCTAAGCACTGCCCAGAAACTGACTGCAGGAGACCACACCACATCTGCTCCGGGAAGCACCATGTTACTCAAGCAAGGTTCTGTGCCAAGGGCACACCCTCCTCTAACCACAAAGAAGACTCTTAAACCAGGAAAGCTAGGGTGGGATGGGTGGGATGGGTGGGGTGGGCAGATGGGCACTAACTTTCATTATGTGCTTTCATTCACTTTTACATCTTCAACACAAGTATTAACTATCTTCTCTGGGCCAATCATGTGCTACGTGTGTGGAATACCTCCAGAGAAATTACAGTCTAGGAGTTGGGCGCTAAGTAGCAAGTGTGCAGTCTACTCTTGCACTTCCCTCGCTGCTCCTGGCGGTCACCTGGATAACTGAGAGCAAGGAGAGGCAGTGGAAGAGCTAGCAGGGGTGCTCCCATCCCCTGCTGACAGTAGGCTATCTTATTCTCCCTCTGCCTTCATCTAATACTCTGCTGCTGGGTACCTGGGTAGGGGCAGTGGTCTTTGCTTGCGTGATATATGTAATTTTCATGAGATAGAGTTCCATGTTGCCTTGTTTAACTTTGTTTCTGAGAACTCAAGCTTTCAATATACATGTTAAACTCTCCAGGGTGTCTTCCATCCTGCAGCACTAATGTGGGCGTGGGGGCGGGGCTGTAGTCACCAATCAGGCCAGGAGTAAGATTTCATTTCCTCTTCCTTGCAGGATGAGTGGCTTTCTAAAATACACGTTCCCCTTGTTTTTGTTTTTTTCCAGGGGGTTGCATGTACAACTTTGGCCATGAGCTGTGTCTTACAAGATATGTAAATGTGAGATAAAGAGGATGCTTATATTGGTTAGGGGTTAACAGGATCAGTTTGCAGCCTCTCTATAGGTCCCTTGGGGAGATGATTGACTTCACTTTAGAAAGCAGAGTACTTGATGTTTCACTGGGGGCCCTGGTTGCTAATTGTGGGGCTATAGGAAGAGAACCACCCTATTATAGTTCATTTGTCACAGTTCTTGAAATGCCCCCAGCTGAAGGTCCTTTGGGCAAGCAATTGTCCTCATAAATTTCTAGTACTTCTAAGGGAATTAAGAAGTACAGTTATAGGCCATGGACAAAGGAGTTTTACAAACTGCCTTTACTCAATTCTGCCTGGCTCAAAGCTGAGGTTAGTTAATATTTAACTTCTTTAACAGGGATAGAGCCTGGTAAACACTTTTAGAGACCCCAAACTCTGAGAAAGTTATGATGATATTCTCCATATGTAATCCATATTTGTTAAAATGCTAAAATCTGAAATAAAAAATATGATTTTGAAATGGCACAGTTGTCAAAGATAGATTGAAATTAAACTCATTTCTTTTTAGGTATCTCCATCTGATTTCATTTTGGGTGCTCTAAGCATGTCTTTATTTGGCTCTGTGAGTTACTCAGAGCTGAGTGGGACCTTAAGGGCCGTGGCAATGGCTCTCAGCCTACCTCCCTGCCTCCTCTTGCTCCTTACCTGCTCACCAATGTCTAGGAACTTTGGCTGCTCTAGTTACTGCACCTTGCCTAGTACATCATGTTTTACTAACCCAGCTCAGGCTATTACTTGAAATTGGATTTCCTTATCCTTTCCTTCTCTGAATGTACAAATCCTTCTTATTCTATCAAGGTTCAGTCCAAAAGTCACCTCTAAAACTTTTCTCAACTCTAACACCTGGGAGAGTAACGAAGTATCTTCATAGTTCTTATCACACTGTATTATACTTAATTACTATTATTATTATTTTACATTCCTTTCCCGTGAGAATCTTGGTGGCTGGATGGGATCTTATTTATCTTTCTTTTGTCTTTATGCTCAATGATGGGTATGTGTTATTCTCAGTAATTATTAAAGGAATGCATGTTAAGGAGAGAGAAATGAAGGGGGATTTTGGTTAAATGGTAGGGGTAAACAGAACAATGGTAGAGTGAGATGGATTTTTGGAGCAAGAGGTTGAAGATGTGGAAGTTTCATAAAGGCACAACCGGCAGAAAGAACAGGTTTGGAGCTGAAAGTGCTTCCGTTTGGATCCCACCCTGTGGTCACTTGCAGGATGTGTGATTGTGGGCAAGTCTTAATGTTAGTGAACGAAGAACTGCTTTCATTTTTTGGGGAAAATACTCTTGATGCTAAATGCTGGGGATGTAGTGGGAACAACATAGGCACTGTACTTGCTCTCATGGACCTCCTACTGTACAGGAGGGAGATGGAGATAAACACACATTCTCCATAAACCATGTTGGTATAAAAGACAAATTATTTTATTCATATACACAAATTTGAAGTGCAAACCGAATGTCATCTAGCTCCCCCAAGAATTCCAGGACTAATCCCATTTGCATTTTATGCAAATGACTGGGCTCTCTACCTACCATAGAAAGAATTGGCATCCCCCAAAGGGTTCCCCAGTTGTGGATGCATGATTGTCCTACCTGGGTTCTATTTGCAGTGCAGCTATTTTATGCTGCCAGTTAAGTAGACATTTAAGCTTTCTTGATCTATAGGGCCTCAAGAATTCTTTTTCTCTTGTATAAAATTAGAAGCTCAACAAGACCCGTGCCTGAATAGAAGCCCACCCTAGATGTGAGCCACAGGAGTAACAATCCATTAATACTATTTCTTGAGCACTCACTTTACTCCAGGTGAAACTCTTTACAGATGTTCTCGTGTTTGATACTCCCACCAAAGTGGTGAAGTGGTTTGGCAGTTAGGACTCCAATTGCCAAAAAGGAGAATTTAGTGTAAAAATGCAAGGGGGTCATTTCTGCTTCCTTTCCCAACTACTTCATCTTTTACTTTCTACTGAGCTTCTTTCTGTTTCTCAAGCCATATGGTGGGAGGAAGTGATCGTCAAAATGCTGAAGTAGAGAATTTGGTTGGCCCAGTTTGAGTCAGGCCTCTCCCCAACTATCAATACAAAGCTGCTGAGAACATTATGTAGATTTTGGGGTGGAGTGGGAGTGGGGAACATTCAGGGAGCCATTATAATTAGGAAAATATTACAGATGGTTTCCAGTACAGCCAGGCATCATTATCATTATTGACATTTTACAGATTAGAAAACAGCCACAGAGAGGTTTAGAAACGTGCGCAAAGCAATAGTAAAATGGCATGTCCAAGAACAAATCTGAAGTCAGTGCTTTTAACTAGCACACGTTCCTCTTAGGCTAGGTCCAAATTCTTAGACAATAATTTTTTTTATTCTTCTCTGTAGTAAAAAAAAAAATGACATGAAATTCTGCTCCATCTAGTATTAGAGCCTAATAACGATCAAGATTTCATTAGATGAGGAAAACCACTTTGAGTTAAACTACTCGTTGTAGAGGATTCTGAGTGCTCAGTCAGATCAAAGGTAGATGTCATCCACCA
Organism: Aplodontia rufa; assembly: GCA_004027875.1. Taxonomy (NCBI): domain Eukaryota; kingdom Metazoa; phylum Chordata; class Mammalia; order Rodentia; family Aplodontiidae; genus Aplodontia; species Aplodontia rufa. The sequence goes on along the minus strand of PVKS010002053.1, from coordinate 9,108 downwards.
AAGCTATGAATTTGTTTTTATGAGGGTGGACCATGGTACTTTTTTTCTGGCTGTGCAAAAAGGACATAAGGTTGTGAAAATAGGACTGATGAAAATAAAGCATAGTGGTCAGGAGTTAGGGCTTTGGAGAGTGACAGATCTGATTTGCACTCGGTTCTACCTCTAAACTAATTTCCCTCTAGGAGCCTCACGTCACTCATTTGTAAGCTGGGATCATACTTCCTACCTTGTTGCTGGCAAACTAAGAGGAATTAAAACGCACATTCATGTTTTTGTCATAGAGTTCTAAAAACTGGTAGATGCTATTATAAAATTTTTATAAAAGGGAATATATGTCTTTTTATTCCCTGAAGCAGGGCACTTATAGGCAGCTGGTGCAAAAGTGTGCCAGTTCATTAAGGAAATACTAACAAATAAATAAAGAGGAGGCAGAACCTGTCCATCATTTTATACTGCTGAATACTCACACTGAAAAGACTCCAGGGCTTAAGCTGGTATTACTGTCAGCTCAATGACTGTAGGTTCATGATGCCATATGGAAAGAAGCTTAGCACGTAATCAATTTCTGCCTAAATAGTCTTTAGCCAAGATAGGGGCAATAAAGTCATGAGCATTCTTCTATAATTTTCACAAGGTAACAGAGAGCATGGCAATTGTCTAGAGGGGACTGTACCCACCCAAAGGACTCCAGCTACCAGTGAGAACCTTTACAATGTGAGAGGGTTGTTACCAGCAATGGCTAGTGAGTTCTCAGCCATTCCACATACCAGCTCCCCTGCCCACCCCCCACGCTCTGAAACTAGAGACCAAGGCTGAGGTTGCTGGCAGGGGCTGCAGGATAAGATCTGAACACCGTAAAAATGATATGCAGGTCTTCCCACCTACACCTCTTCATCGTGTACCACATCTAGATGGTGCAGCAGGTAAGAACCTAAGCTCAGATGTCAGACTACCTGGACTCAGATTCTGACTCTGACTCAGCCGATACCTGTATGATTGAAGACAAGTTATTTTACACCAACCTCATGCTACTAAGTGAAGTCCCCTTCGATGACAGTGCAGATGGGCAGAGACAAGGTGAGATTTGAACACTTCCTTCCACTGAGTTGGACCAGTATGTGCAACCTGTCAAGACACAAACATTTGGAAACCCAATTGCGGAAAGGTAGCTTACCCTTCTGGATTATATAGAACTTTGTTTAGCATTGAAGAATAATGTATTCAAAAATAATTTTTTGTATTTTTATACAAGCTTTCTGAGTCTAGGGAAACAGCTTCTCCAGTCTCATTATCAAGATGACTGAAGAATTTCAAATGACAGAGAGAAATGGAGTGAGGAGAGGGGAAACTGGCATATATTGGATACTTTTATGCACAGCACTTTACTCCCTTGCAGTTAGCCGTGGCCATGCGATAGTTCTTGCCAATGTGAGGCGCCTCTCTCCTAGCATGAGGCCTCTGACTTCCCTCCTTCCCAAGCACAGCCTTCCATGCTCTCCTTCCTGTTGCTGGACGAAGCACAGAAACAAATTCTCATGGAAACCACTTGTTGGAGTTGGTGCAGAGCATGAGACGAAAGTAGACTAGCTCCCGAATTACCACTTGGAGGAAAGCTGCCTGCTTATCAAGTACACCGGTTTGGGATTTCTCCCAGGGAGTAACAAACATCCACTGAGTTAAGACAGTAACTCCGAGTTTATTTGTTGTAGCAGCTGATTAATATAATATGAATTCTGATTATCATATCATTTTCGATAAATCAGCTTGACCTCTTTCTTTTATCTACCAGCACCATCAGTCATCGCCACCGCCACCACACCCACTCTCCTCTGCACTGCTGAAGAGAGTAGGTACTTTTGGGGAGTCCTAATTCTTGAAGTCACTATGGATTTTCCCTGAATAATGGTGGTGGTGCAGCAGGTAAGGCACACTATTTAAGTACTGCCAACCCACCTGGTGATGCAGATGTGTTTTCACTCTTGTCGGTATCTGATAAGCAAGTTGCTGAGATAAGCAACTTTTAAGGAGGAAGGGTTTATTCTGGATCATGATTTCAGAGATGTCAGTTCCTAGTCAGTTGACTCCATTGCTTTTGGGCCTATGGTAAGGTGGTAAATCATGGTTGGAACATGTGATGGAGGAAACTGCTCATGAAAGCAGGGAGATAGAGAGAGACAGAAGGGGTGAGGGGTCCCAGTGTCCCCTCAAGGGCATGCCCCCAATGTCACTTCCTCCGATTAGGCCCCACCTCCTAAAGGTTACACCACCTCCCAACAGTGCCTCAAAGGCTGGTGACCAAGCCTTTAATATGTGGGGCTTTGAGCTGGGGGTGAGAAGGACACTGTTCCAAACCTTAGGACTGCTTATAGACTGGTGAGGCCACAGGATTTTGTGGTTATATCATTATGCATTTCATTGACATAGGAGAGGGCATATTTGTGACCTCTGGAGTTTTGGTATGAAACTGAAAGAAAGAAATTCAATGAAGAGGAGGCAGGTAGGGTTGAGAAATGTTTTGCAGTTTGACCAGTCTGAAATGACTACAGATTTCTGGGCCACCAATGTCCATTGTATAAACCTGCCAGTTAGAAAGCAGTTGCTCTCCCACAGTCTGTAGACTGTAGGAACTTTGCTATTCTCACAGCCCAACTTGTAGGTCCCTTGTGTCCCCATAGTTTCAGAAGGACCAAAGACACAAAGGAACCGTTTAGTCAACTTGACCCAGGATTTTCACACTCTTAGTCCCCTCAGTTTCCTAAGATCCTGTAGTGAGTCCCTATATTTAGGAGAACCAGCAGTGTTAATCCCCAAGCCCCTACACCACTAGAGCTTCCCGCTTCGGGTGAGTGGTGAGTGGAGCTTCTTTCAAAGGGGTAAATTGGAATCAAATCTCCAGGTAAACAAACACCCTGGACTTTTATTTTTGGAGCTAGCATAGTATAGGAAAAAGAGGGAATTTTGGAGCCACTAAGCCTTGGGTTTACTAGCCGTGTTACTACATTCTGGTGATGTGTCCTTGACAGTATTTCTAAGTTTCTTCATTAAGAATTAGTCTCCTAATAGCCAACACACGAGGCTGCTATAAGAAAAAGGAAGTAATGGAGGGAAAATATCTATCACCTAAAAAAAATCAAATAGAATACTCTCCTTCTCCTCTGCATGTGTTCCTTATCTTCAGCTAGGTTTTAAGTTCCCAAAGATAAAGGACTGTTCTTTAAAACCTCCATGGAGCACTGAATACCATTAATAGAGCCACAAGTTAGTTGTCACAACTTTGGGCTTCATTCTCCAGACCAAAGGCCAATAGGGCACTCCACCACCCTATGATGGTGATCATTTGTGTTGGGTGTGACAACCTTTAGTTCCTCGTGTTTAGTTTGGGGGTTTCCAGCATGAAGTGATGTTCAGGCTATGTGACTTTCATTAGTCGAGTTTGCATGTGTGCAACAGACCAGAGAGCCTTGGTTGAAATGCTGTTGTGCGGTGGAGGTGGGGGTTGGAGTCAGTCACAGGGATGAGGGAGATGGCTCTCTGAGAAGGGAGGGGATGGTAGAAGGGTGAGGAAGTGGACAAGCAAGTCCAGACGGACAACTGTGTCTGAACGCCAACTGTACAGTGGATGGTAGCTGGGTTGAAACATGGAGTCAAGATATAGTGGTATGATAATTGGAGTGACCCAGTAGCAAGGCAGATGACATGATACAACAGTGAAATAATAATTGGAGTGAAATCTTTGATTAGATAAGAAAGGGTATTTTCCAGAGTATAAGTGGAAGAGTTGGACTTAAATAGGAATAGGAATGTTGTTTTCCATTATCACAGAGTGCAAAACAGGGTAAATGGATACAAATATAGGGGGACAGAAAGGGAGGGGGACTTTGTACCTTTGTGCCAGCTTGTACCTATTTTCTCAGTGAAGGGTATAGTGTGGTAGCTAGTGAGAACTGGTGATGGAGGCTGAATTGAGAGGTGATGAGATGGAGATTTGAAGAAGTGTCATCTTGGAGAGTGGGAAAGAAAATATTCTAGGGAAATGTGGTGAGACTTGTAGGTGGCATTGATGCCTCACAGGGTCTGTGGTCCCACCTAGCAAGACAGTTCTTGTCAGCCTCAGAGGCAAGAGAGAATATAGCCAACATCAGCAAGAACTGCTCTGTTGAGCCCAGCCTAAGTCAGTGACCCCAGGTTAACCTACAAATTCATTAAAGTAATTATTATTATTATTATTTTTAAAAGAAAGAGGGGACAGTGAAAGAGAGAGAGAGAGAGAGAGAGAGACAGAGAGAATCAATTTTTGTTTAGTTTTTCACATGGCTTTCGCTGCTCTGAGACTTCATTGTGTACGTGGTGCTGGGGTTTGAACTTGCGTACTTGCGCATGCAGGGCAAGCGCTGTAACTGCTGAGCCACCGCTCCAGCCCCAAAATTGTTATTTTTAAGCCACTGAATTTTGGTGTAGCTTATTATAAACTGCTATTGTGAATGTAAATATCTGAGATGAGGAGCCAGGATGAGGAGTGTTAATTAAATTTGGTCTGAAGCTTCCTTGAGTGTTTGGAGTCCCTGTGTGAGGAAATGCAACCTACCTTAATGCATAAATAGAAAACCTAACTTAGAAGTGTGCTTGTGGCAAATAGCTGAGGTTTCAGCCAATCATGGCTGCCAACCATGTCTAAACAAGGCAAATGAACAGCAAAACCGATCGTGCTGGTTCCTGTGCCTCACTCCCCTGCCCTATAAATATTCCCTGCTCTCTTGCAGAGGGTAGCTCCATGAACTTCTGGTTCTGAAGGCTGTTGGATCTGTGAACCATTCCTCGCTCAGTTCAGCTCTGTTAAATTTAATTTATCTAAAGTTCGTGTTTTGCATGAGAGGTGACAAGTGGAGCAATGGCTAGTGAAAATGGGTAGAGGCAGCGGATTGGAGGCCAAATATTTGTTAGAGGTGCAGCAGTGATGGAATTGAACTAGTGTCTTACATAAAATAATAGCTCAGTCTGTAAAATGCCACAAAAATCATTTTATTCAGAAGAATGATCATTTTGGAAGCAATCACTCCATAATCCACAAAATTGCTGGAATTGAACCCTTAATCCCCAGTTATTTTAGATCCGTAGAGCCAGGAAAAGCAGCAGGCATGGTAATAGGTCACTGAAGGAGTCCATGGTTTGTCAATCATCCCAATGGATAAACCATCCTAAAACAAGAAGATGATTATTACACTTTCCAGAAACCTCTGCTCTCTGCTGTCAATCAGCTTTCTCCACATGCCACTCTGACTTCAATGGGCAAAAGGCAGGTGGAGTACCTTGTACACCTGCAAAGGCCAGCGGGGACTCCATTAGCAGCTATCTTCCTAAAGACTGATCACACTCAGTGCTGCAGCATTTTTGTCCCTCGGGACGAGATGTATCTCCTGGGCACATTTTGTCACTAAGTCCGATAGATCCTGCAGGCAACCTTGGACAATCGCTGGGTCTTTGTCCAGTTGAAAAATAAAACAGGTTTTCCAGAACCTAGACTTCTCTGTAGAAGGAATGGGACCTGTTGTTGAGGGGGAGTGCCTCATCTCTGGAGGACTCTTAGTGTCTTCCCTTCTTGACATTCCAACAGGACACACAGTACTGTGTTACCCATGAGAAACATACCTGTGACCAAAAGCTGCAATATCCTGGGGGAAGAGGAGATAGCATTACAATTAACCTCCTTTTTCCTGTCCCTCTGGAACAAGATGGTTAAATCTCAGATCACAATTCTGTGTGCCCTTAGGTGCCAACTGACACTGAGTCCTACAGCCTACTGGTATTCCCTGCCCGAAAGAAACCTAATCCTGTACTCAGGGCTATTCAAATAGGGTTCCATGAGCCAATAACATCAGCATCCTATAGAAGAAGTGCAGATTCTTGGGGTTCACCCCAGAAACAGAAACTGAAAGCCAGGGTCTAGGGATCAGCAGTACAGATTTTTATGACTCTCGGGTCCCTGTGATTCATGCCTATGTTGGAGTGTTCCTGTTGGATAACTCTCCAAAACAGTCTACCCTGTCAAATTAGGGGCTTGGAAAATGCACACCAGATATTATAATATTTGTGGTTCAAGAGAGATAGGTCTGGTAGATGACAATTCTCCACTTGGTGCTGGAAGAGACTCCTTCTGTGGGAGTCCCTTACATACTCTCCCCAACTCCCAAAATGTCTAAGCTTGTCCATGAGCCTGAGATAATGTGAATGTGTGTTACCAAGCTGCTTTTTTGCAGTCACATGCAGTCTTAATTCATCTGACCCTCATTCCCAGAAGCTGATCCTAGCTTTTCAATAAAGTAAGGAAGTGAAGATTCTGTGGTGACATAGCACCTGCCAGATGTAAATGCTGATCGAATGAATGAATGGATGGATGAGTGTGTAGGAGCAAGACACAAACTAAATTGTTTCTAATTGTGTTCTTTCCAGTCCTTGTTGAGGAATAATTTGGTATCTGAATGATATTGGATTTTTGGTTTTGGTTAAGAATATTTCTAGCTTTTTCAAATTTACAAATACTTCCAAAGGAAGATTATTAACTTGTATCTTCACGGTATTCTAGTCTGGGAAAAAGGGTATATTTTCTAATCCTTACAGAGGGTATATCTGCTTTCTCTCTCTTTCTGTTAAGTCTTTAGCTAAGCTTTCAGTCAATTAGGGATGTGAAGGCAGGGTTTGTTGCTCTGACTTTGGTCTTGGGCTGGTAAGCAGGTATGTCCACATCCATCACTGAGATACAGTGTAGGGAGTGTGTTGTGGGGATGAATTACAGAAATTTTTATGTAGAATGTTAAGGTGGTTATCTTGGATGGAGATTATGCAGAATTTACCCTTTCATTGGTAGTATTTCTGAGTTTTCTATAACGAGTATGTATCACTTGTACAACAAAATAATAGGGTTATGCACTCAAAAAGATGGGGACACACAGCTCTGAGAATTGCTTTTCTCTGGAGAGGGACAGGCGTGGAAGCAGAAACCGTGGCCTTTAGCCCCTTAAGCAAGGGAAGTTGAGGCTGAGCGAGGCAGACCCTCCCTAGGTTGTATGGAGCTCGGGAAGCTGGACAAGGCTTGGTTCTTCTACCTGTTTTCCTGGGTTGGAGGAAAGATGCAGCTACATCCCTTCCTGACACATTGTTCTCCAGTCCCACACTCCCAGCTTCCTCCGCAGTGGTCCACGCAGATTGCTCACAGTAGAACAGTCTGTGAGCATAAATAAGACTCAAGCAAGGGTCTCTAGAAGTGTGGCGGCAATTAGGCAATGGACCTTCCTCTAGATAGTATATGCGACACAGTGTAATGGTATTAAAATGGGATATAATATAAACACAAATGAATATTGGCATGCTCACAAGAGAAAACAATGCTTACCATGCTATTAATGATGATTATTTCAAAGGGATGGAATTGTAGGCAGGTTTATCTCTTGTAATTTATGTTTCTGTGACATTTTAACTTTTGAAAGAATGTATGACTCTTTAAAAATTTAATTGATGCATTGTATCTGTACATATTATGGGTACAATATGATAATTTGATACCTATTTACAATGTATAATGATCAAATCAGAGTAATTAACATTTCCATCTCCTCCAAAATTTATCATTTCTATGTGTTGGTAACCTTCAATCTCTTCTTTGCTGGTTATTTTGAACTTTATAATAAATTGGTATGGATCACAGCTTCCCACTGTGCTATAGAACACTAGACCTATTTCCTCCAGTATAACTGTATTTTGGTACCCATCATCCAGGCTCTTGCCTCTACACCCTTCCAGCTTCTGGTAAACACTATTCTATCCTCTACTTCTATGAAATCAAACTTTTTAGCCTCCATAAATGAGTGACAGCACTTGGTATTTATCTTTCTGTGCCTGACTTATTTCACTTAACAGTGTGCTCCAGGTTCATCCATGTTGTTGCAGATAATAATATGTCATTCTTTTTATGGCTGAATAATATTTCATTATGTGTATATAAGATATCTCTTTATCCAGTCATCCATTCATATGGATGATTGACTATCTTGGCTATTATGAAAAGAGCTGCAATAAACATAGGAGGTCAGGGATCCTACACATGTAATGAGTTCATTTTTTCTGGATCTATAGCCAGTGTTGGGATCATATGGTAGTTTTATTTTGAGATTTTTGAGGAACCTCTATACTGTTTTCATTATGGTTATACTAATTTACATTCCCACCAGCAGTTCCTGCCATGAGAGTTCCCCTTTCTCACATCCTCATCAGCATTTGTTATTTTTGGTCTTTTTGACAATTGTCATTGTGACTGGAGTGAGATGATATCTCATCATTGTTTTTATTTTCATTCCATGATAATTAGTGACGGGGAACATTTTTTTTTCATATACTCATTTGCCTTTTGCAAGAGGATCAGTCAATCAAAGGCTGTTTGAAGGTAGGACTGGGGATTGGAATAGGGGCAACCTGTCACTAAGCTACTGTTTTGAGACAGGTTCTCACTGAGTTGCCCAAGCTGGCCTCAAACTTGCAATCCTCCTGCCTTAGCCTCTCAAGTCACCAGGATAACAGGCATGCACCACCATGCCTAGCTCAAAGGCTATTTTGAACAAAACCCATCTTGTGTCATTGAAGCTATAAAATTGAGCCACTTAGAGAAATTGGAAGCCCAAGAGTCACTAGGTCCCTGTGTCATACTAACAGAGCAGAAGCATGACCTGGGTCTCTTCCTTGGTAGCGAGGACCAAAGGTGTGCTTGCAAGGCCTTGGTGACCAGTCCCTCTTGGTTCAGAAGGAATGTCTGCCCTTGCTTAAGTGATTTGGATAAATTTGCTACTTCATTGAGAGTCAAATATCAGTATCAAGACTTTAATTATCCACTTGCCTAGAAAGCTTGAGACCCTGGCTTCAATATCCAGCACCACAAACAAAACAAAACAAAAACCCCTTGATTATTAACAATTTATAAGTGAAGAAATCAGATTTATAAGTGAAAAAATCATACGGGGCAAGAAAGAAAATCACCCTGGGGGTGGGAATCAAAGTTCACCTGGGAGAGGGCTGGAGTGGTGGCTCAGTGGTTGGAGCATTTGCCTGGCATGTGTGAGGACC